>CM056577.1:126224718-126499718 GCA_029721435.1 Gymnothorax reevesii | reverse complement strand
CGTTTTCAGGCGGACCAGAGTTAATTTGTTTGGTCCGAACCACAGTTCGGATGAACTTTCACATCTGCCCAAACGAAGCGGACTATCCGAGGAAACAAACTCTGGTCCGTTTAAAGGGGACCAAACAGCTCTGTTGTGAAAGCGCCCTTAGATGATACCTTGCATAAAATAACAGGGAAATTCACGTTACAGCAGGGGAGGTGACGTTTTGATTGGCCTGCGAAACGTATGAAGGCTATGGCCCAAAATCAAGGCCAGGAAGCATCTCTCTGATGGATTTTCGCTGCAGTCGAATAGTAGAGCAATCAGGATGCATGTCAGTCTGTGCCCAAATCATGCATAATTCTGCACAAGCGGAGAAAGCTTACCGCAAAGTCGTGCCGCCGGCCAGTCTTCGCAGTCTGTGTTCGCAAAGATTTCTTTAATCCACAACACACAGAAACATCATCCTAATCCCAAATTATTGGTTTTATTTTCTTTTTTTTTTTTTTGGACTGCCCGACTCTCTCATAATTACTCTG
This sequence comes from Gymnothorax reevesii, assembly GCA_029721435.1. Classification (NCBI taxonomy): domain Eukaryota; kingdom Metazoa; phylum Chordata; class Actinopteri; order Anguilliformes; family Muraenidae; genus Gymnothorax; species Gymnothorax reevesii. The sequence continues at coordinate 126,499,197 of CM056577.1, read as the reverse complement.
ACAGAAGCGCAGAGCACTTCACACTATTTGTGAATCAATATCCACTGTTTACGTCAGTCCGACAGGTTAGCTCTGTGGATGCTTTGGGTTTAGCCTCACAATTAGGAGTTTCAGAACTGATGCAGGCCACCGGGAACTGCACTGTGACTCTGTTCTCTGCTCCGAATTAACAAGCATCTAAATTATCCATCTGAAATCGCTCATGTTAATGCATTTGGCTAAGTCAAGTGCACCTGACCTAATTCTGAGCATCAAATCCTGACCAAGACCCTGAGTCACTCTGAACCTAAAGCTCTTTTTTAACTATTCAATATGGCCTCAACTTAAGCAAAAGACAAAAGGGATTTCGGTGGGGTCAAATCAGATTAGGCGAGGGCCTAGATTGTGACTGGGCAAATTGAGTGCCTTAGTGCTGCATCAACACTAAAACCTACCTACTGTACATCCCCAGCAGCCAGTTTCACATACGACGAGAGACCCAGAGAGAGAGGATAATTTGACATATGTTTCAAAAGGATTTCTTTTGGGGCAACAAACGTCAACACTGGCCACGACACGTGACATCAGCGTTGCCAGATTTTGAAAAAGCATGAGAGTGTTTTGGGAGATAACAGAATTATGAAGCACGTTGGATTACAGAAGTTAACTCACTTGCCCAAGGTCCCCCCCCCCCCCCCCCCAAAGACCACAGCACACAGTTAGAAGATTAATAATTGCAGTTTCACTTCCAGGTATTGCGTTCTTGTCTTTTATTCAATACCACTTCCAGGCAATTCAATAAGCGTTCCACAGAGAGTGGGGTTTTGTGTTGATAAACAAAACCCTCCAGTTATTTTATGTGGCAACATTTTGGATAACAGGGAAAATGGGTAATACATTGTCAATAATTAATAGTTGCATTAAATCTACCTTGTTTGTCTTTCGACATCAATACAAACAGGTAACTGTGGGACTCTGGAGGAGTACGAGGCTCTGTAGTGGAGTGCAAAGAATGAGGCTCAGATTTCAATCCACTTAAATTATGTAATATACATATTAACAAGTGCACTCAACTCCATGCAGGCGTAGTCACTGAATTATTAATTGGAAGTTAATTGGTTCAGATTTAATTAATGGAAAAATACAAATGGAATATTATTTAATTTCACCTTACTTCCTGAAATTCCAAAAACAGTACTGACCCCACCCACAGATATGAGCCAATCATGAGCTGGCGATCCAAAGTGATGGCCATTTCACGCACACTGTAGCCTGGTTTGAACACTAGACTGTGGTCCATAAAGTAGGATCACAGAGTGAACTAGCTGACCGCACGTGATAAAACCAGGAACAAATCTGGAGCATGGACTGAAGTAAAGATCACTATTCCAGGTTTTACTCAGTGTAGCTATCCAGCTATCCTGCTACGTGAAATGCCCACACTGATTATTTCCGTCAGCTTTTCACTAAACATGCTGTACCTCATAAAAGACCTGGCAATAAAACTGGTTGCCATCTTATATAAATTGTTTCAGCAGTCCAGTGCAAGTGGACTATCTTTGATTAATCTTTATTATGACTAAGTAAGCTGCAACAAATAAGATTTATTTCACACTGTTGCACTATATTACTCAAGAAGGGAGATGTGCTGGTGTGTTTACCATTCGGAATCATTAATTTAGCTGCACAGTTTTTCCAGGATGATATTTTACTGAGGGTTTTAACGTACAGATTGTCTCATTATTAATCATACATAGAGTCTTGCCTGCATCATCCTCCATATTTCAACAATGTAAATTAATTAATGCAAACCCTCTGTGGACTTAGACCTATTTTTCAATGAATTTCCCCCCTCTGTCAATGTGATGGCGCCAGCCAATGGAATATAAGCAAGAGCATTAAGCCTTAAAAGGAGGCATCATGAAGAATAATTTTATGGAAAAACCAGACATTATATAACCTGGGGTTCAGTAACAAAGCCACATGGAAACTTCAGTGAAAACTGATTAAATGAAGAATCTTAAAGGGCACATAATATAAAATATTTACTTTTTTTGGAGCTTATTCACAAACATCTGGGTATTTAGAGTATCTACAAATCCACTAACTGAGAAACAACACAACCCAGTCAGTTGTTTGCAGGCTGCATTTTTCATAACCCATGGCATTCGGTATGTCATTCAGATTCCGCTCCCCATCCTGCGTCAACATGCAGCCTCGTCAGAGTTATTCCGCCCCTCCATCTGAATTCGACCACCATGACTTGTTTGAGAAGTTGCCTCATTTGTTTTTTTCCAGTGAATGGCGAACCCACTGACATTATATTCTTGCAAAGAGCGAAGCGTGATAACTGCTGTATTGTTTGTTGTTAAGACCTGCACACGTCACCAAAAAGGGTTCCTACGCCAGGAAAAATAACAGCCAAGCGGATATACATATATACATATTTTTAATGGAAAGATCTCAGCTTCAGTTGCAAAAACTTATATACATGCGCTATCCACTTTTTGTCTGACTACTTTATGCTACTGACCTGAGTCAGTACAATACAAAGGTTTTTTTTTTTCAGTTGAGAAAAACTAAAAAAAAATTAGCTGTGACAAGTTGACACAATTGTTTTACTTTGATCCAAAGTCTCAATTTTTTCAGTGTAGCCTGCAGACTCTACCTTTCTATACCCTTTGTTTAGTTAATTAGCTAAATTAGCAAGCCACTCCTTCAATCATCCGAATTCAGAGACTTGCTAGTTGCCAAGGGATTATGATATTGTTATTCTCAATTAGCGCAAGGGGTTGGTGGCCCGGTTCACAGGCTGGTCAAAACAGAGCTCATTTCATAGAGGTGATGCACACTCGGAATGGCCTGTTTTTTAGAGGGTTAGGAATGACAGGAATCAAATTGCTTGGAAATCTCTGTTTTTAATATCCTTTTTTTCTAGCCCAAAAGTTTATTAAACTCCCTTTTGGACATCCAAGAATATTATAACTTGGGAGGAAAAAAACATAATAAGTCCCCTTTAAACTCATGCTGCCGTTTTTAATTACGTGACACTCACACAGTTACTTCGCTGACCATCTTCTAAAATAGCATCTCAGGCTGTCATATAAAATTAAATCCACAGAGTTAGTTTGGAAGTTTTGTCGCTTTGCAGGTCAAATGAGCGGGCTGTGGTGCCAAGCTCAAAGTCTGTTTTGGTTTAGCCTCACAGAAACAGAACATAATGTAATATTCATAAAATGAAAGGGGTTATGAAAGCCAAAAATGATATCTCAGCACTTCAGAATATATTGCCAAATATGAAAGTTTTCTGAAACTGCTGTAAAATTACAAAAAGTAATGTACTGAATTATACTCCTCATTATACCTTACTAGTAAAAAAAGAAATTCAATAAGAATAATTTATTCACCACATATAGCAGAATGTTCCATTTTTATAAGGATATGTAAGCACATATTATATATAGCAGCGGGACAAAGTTTGTTCCAGGAGATTTACCATCCGGTACATTTTTACTCAAACCTTTACAAATAAAGCATCCCTCATTCACCAGCTTCAAATCTGGTTGAGCTGCTGATTGGTAGAATTAGGTTTGCCATTCAAGATAGATATGGGACCCTCCAGCAATACAGTGGTTATTATTGGAATATAAGATACAGGACGCAGGACAATAATTGCTTTTATGGCATTTTTATTTTTTAGCTGATGTGATCCAATGATGTCATAAGACATTTTATTTGATTCTTTTGATATAACACTTCAGCTCATTAATAATTAACACATTATTGTACAACCCCATTTCCATTGAGACACTGTGTAAAATGTAAAGGAAAAAAAAAAGCCAGAATGCAATGATTTTCAAATTTTATCTTTATTTGATACAATGACAAAGAAAATATACGTTTGTACCAGACGTTGAAAGTGGATATTTTATTGTTTTTTTTGGAAAATAAGTGCTCATTTCGAATTTGATGACAGCAACACGTCTCAAAAAAGTTGGGACAAGACAATAAGAGACTGGAAAAGTTGTATGATGTCACAAATAAATAAATACAACGGACAGGACATCTCACATCCTATCACTTATTTTCCAAAAAACAATAAAACATCTCAGTTTCAACATCTGACATGTTGTCTTCGTTCTATTTTCAAATAAATATACAATTTAAATTATTGGAAAATCATTGCTTTCTGTTCTTATTTACATTTTACGCAATGTCCCAACTCTTTTAGGAAATGGGTTTGTAATTCCAAGCAGGCCTCAAAACCCCACCCATGGACAGGTGTCACCCTCTGGGCTGGAAAGCAAATGTTCAACTGAGCATTTTGCTCTATTCGCTTGGATTTGCAAATTAGCACTATTCTTCAGCCAAGACCATAGACTAATTAGCAAAATTAGCCGTCCGAGTTTAGGAGTAGAAGAAACGCATGACAGGACTTTTTCTTTCTGTCCCTGCAATTGCATTCGCAAAATATTCCCTGAATGTTTCCTGAGTGTTATAAGCATTGCAGCGATATTCAAATCATTTTTTGTGTTGGCCGGACTGCCAGGTGCGTAAGATCTGCAGCCCTCTAATGGAGAGCGAACAGTGATTAACTGCTTTAATTAATCAGGTAAGTGCTGATGTATAATAACAAAAGTCCACTGAGTCTTCAGCTCCAGAACTCAGGCTGTGAACCGCAGCGCAAAACAAAGCTTCCCTTGAGAGTGTGTGTGTGTGTGTGTGTGTGTGTGTGTGTTCGTTTATACATATGCTCAAGCGGACAGAGAGTTCACACATAGGGGAGAATTTTGTTTGAAATCATATGCACTGAAATATTCAGACAGGTTACATGGATAAAATAATGGCTGCAATCCCCAGGACAATCACACATTATGAATGAAAACACTGAAATGAAGGTTGACAGTTGTCACTTCTACTTTACCGCCATTTTCCTGTTGCTTTCATCTGAAGCAGTAAGACCAAGCTGGTAGGATTTAGTCGGGCATAATCACCCCCTGAGGCAACAGGGGTTATGAGCCTCACAGAAGGGCCTGAGAGCTGTGCACTGAAGCCAAAACAAACAAACCAACAAACAAAAAAGGTATTAATAATAAAAAAGCAAAAAAATCACACAATACTTTGCCGTCCATAAACGTGCGGACGACACCAGGGATCATCCAAATGTGGTCCTCAAGCTCTGAGAACTGCTGGTTTTCCTCCATCCTCTTAGTTAAAGATCAGGTGTGAAGGCAGTCTGGCCAATAAGAAGTACTAATTGTTCAATTAATTAGATAATGTCCATAGAGAAAAGAACACCAGGGCTGGATTAGAAGAGGAAGTACAAATTTGGTGATTTTTGGAGTATTAATTACTCTTAGGACCAAGTATAGCAACTGGAGTCAGGATCTAATGCTGGTACCATCCTGTAAGAGGAGGTTTTGTATTTTGTCCTGTTGCTGGTTTTGCAGGCGCACTGGTCAGCAATCTTTTAAAATATTAGCTCATGGAAGTGTGATTAGAATGTTTGTAGCAGAATATCGTAACAGTGGCATCACAATCACCACAAGTGACTGACAGTAGAAGGTTTCTCCAAAATTTTTCATCAGCCTGATGCCTGGTGCATCCTCTGACAATTACCCCAAAGGTTTGGCTGCATTTCATGACAATTTCACACTATTTTGTATCAGAAATTTTATCAGTTTTATTGAAATTTCTGCAAAATCTGTTCAGTAAATCACTGACAAAAGACATTCCAAGTGTGTCCCGACCGCTCTACAGGTTTATTTCTTTTTTGTGTATGTGCTGGCATGCTGTTGGACTAGTTGTGCACGAAAAAAACATACAAAAGAAGAGTAAGTTTCAGAGGCTAGCTATTGAAAGGCTGGTATCTAGGGTGCTTTTGGATAGTTGCTAAGGTGTGCAGGATGGTTGCTATAGTGTTTTTGGATGGTTGCTAGGGTGTGTCTAAAGGGTTGATGGGGTGCAAAGGGTGGTTTTAAATGGTTGCCAGGGTATATAGGGTGGATAGTACTGTGGGTCTGGGGGGTTGCAACGTGTTTCTAAGAACATGGTTGCTAGAATGTTTCTGTGCAGTTGTTTGTGTGTTTTTAGGTGGCTTTCCAGGTGAGCAAAGTGGTTGCTAGGGTCTTTCTAAGTGGTTGCCAGAGTGTTTCTAGGTGGCTGCTGGGGTGAGTTTAGGTGGTTAATATGAGATTCAGGGTAGTCGCCAAGGTGTTTATGGGTGATTGTTTTGGTGTTGGATGGAAGGGTGTTTTTAGATGTTTGCTTAGGTGTCTTTAGGTGGTTGCTAGGGTGTACACATGGTGGCTGCTATGGTGTTTCTGCGTGGTTGTAGTCACTGCAAGGCAGATGTGTGTGTGTGTGTGTGTGTGTGTTTGTGGATATATGCAGTAGAAGCACTCATAGATATCTCTCTTTGAACTGTAGGGACATATGACATTGCAGTCCTTGGAGCATCAGAACCTGTATGAACCATAAGGACACTTACAGCAGTTGGAACAGCCTCACCAGTGTTTGTGTGGTCCATTGGGGTACATGCAACAGCAGCAGTAGTGGCGAAAATAAGACCATAACACAAAACAAATGAATAAGAGTTTGTCAAGTCTACAGGGAAGCTAGAAAAGTGTATTACAGGATCACAGAATTCTAGCATATCTGAACATTCCACTATTAGTTTCTTGCGGGAAAATTTTTCACCGTTTTTTGGAATTTTTTTCAGAAATTGTTTGGTGAATCGCTATTAAAAGACATAGCAGGCTTGTCCTGATCAGCCCACATGTTTTAAGGTATTTTTTGTGCATGTGCTGGTAATGCTGTGGGACTATATGCACGCCAAAAAAAAAAAGCATATGGAAGAAAAATTAGTTTAAGACACATAATATGAAGAATCTTGTGCTCTGTGCTTGTTGCACATCAGGCACCCATATTAAGCACTTCCACTGCAGAAATGTGTGATTAGAATGACTGAAACTGAACATCCCAACGATGATGTCACAACAGCTACCAGCCAATTAAATCAACAGCTCCACCACAGGAACGCAATCATTTGTGACAAAAGTTTCCAATGCTGACAGAACAATAACAACCGGCTCTAGAATGCTTGGACTTACAACTTCAAATGAACTTACTCTCCATTGGATTAAAGAGAGAGAGATAAGGAGCAGATTTTGCAGCACTGGTAGGAAACACAAACACTCACCTTTGCCAAGTGACCCTTCCTCAGTCTCTGCAGTCCCTTAGAGGTTGTCAAGGAGAGAGAGGGAGGTGAGAAGGGGGATAAACAGAGAGAAAGAGCCCATAGAGAGATAGAGAGGGTGGGGAAGGGGAAAGAACAGGGAGTAGGTTCATGTAACAAAGCTAAAATTGAATGGGGGGAGGGGATACTGTGAAAAGGGCAGGCGGGCAGGCCACAAAATGGCTGATCATTTCTGCGAAGCGATGCTGCTTTTTTTTTTTTTTTCAGACACAAAGTGAGCTGCCGCTGTCTCAGGAATTTCAAACACCGCTTGTCAGAACATTTAAAAAGAAGCGCCCCGCGGGGTTTTCAGACATCAATGAAAACTTGTGCGCATCACAGGCAGATGTGAGGATGGATAAATGCATACTCAATCACTCCTTTCATAATCAATGAATATTCATTCAAGCACTTAATCAAGTGCGCCTTATCCACTTTGCTCCTCAGAAGAGGCACTGATGTCATTTTTCATTTGCACTCGACTAAAGTGGAACCAAAGATTAAAAGCTCGAAACCTTGTGAAATGCGCCGTTATGCGAGTAAACATATCTCTGTATTTGTGTGTCTGTGTTTACAAGCCTAATTCTGTCGTACAATATGCGTGTAATCCAGCCCCTGACTGTATTTCCATCTGAGCTGGTGTGCATTTACATGCATATCTCCATGTGTGTAATTCTGAGTACATGATCATTCGATTTAATAATAAAATGTCAGTGTGTTTGTACCGCTGTGAACACGTGTCCCGTCTGTTCTCTGCTCTCAGCTTATTCCCCTCTCTCTCTCTCTCGGCTGCCTTTAATTCTCCCTGCCAAGTGCGCCCACAGCTCAGTGTTTTACTACGCCTGCGTCGGCCTTTAATTAAGCAGCTGGCCATTCGCTCGCGCCGCCGTCTTCAGGAACCTCCGCGACCCACGACGTCTGTCCGAGCGAGAGGGTCAGACATCGCTCGTGTCCTCTCGTGTTAACACATTCCGCGGTGCAACCCCGTCCAATTACGGCTTAATTATAGCCGCCTGCGGAAATCTTCTTTTCCGCGATTTCCGCCGAGCTCGTTCTATGGGCGGGCGACGGATCAGAGCATAATTAAAGCTATGGGGAAATACGCGGTCGTGGCCGTTTCCTCTGCTCAATTATTTATCAGAAAATGATCGGTTGTTTTTCCGGCCTTCAGTTCCCAGCGCTTATCTGGGATATGGCCAGATAAGACGGAATGACTGTGGCCAAGAACTGGATCACAAAGCCACTCAGCAGTACGTCTGGCTTAATGTATCGCTCATTTATAATTGCAATCAAAAACACTTATCGCCTCTCTCACTCACACACAGGAAAACACTCGCAGGGTTCGCACTCACGTGTCAAAAACATGCAGCAACAGTAGCCTACTCAACCTGCCCTAAAACCGCATCCATCTGAAAGCCAGTTGCCTACAGTTCCTAAACAGCAGCATGATATGTAGACATATAGATAGTCAACAAAATGACAACATGCCATTTTGTTATTTGGGAACACAAAGCTGTTCAAGAAACTACAGGATAATGAACTACCACAGCCAGGAAATCCGGGCAACATCTCAAAAACATTATCAAAAGCCCTGCGCCCCCCTCACACAGCTGTGTATTCGCAGTTTTGCAAGAAAAGCCGTGACAAGTAACAGACTTTGTTTTTTGTATACATGTACGGGACAGCCTCTTCTCCAAGGTCTGTGCTCTCATGGGGAACTAATCAAGTGTAAACAATCAATGTGGACACACACACACACACACACACACACACACACACACACACACACACACACACACACACACACACACACACAGAGCAAGAGATAAAATATAGTTGTAATTTTCTTCTAGGTCCTCATGACCAGACACTGCCAGCCTTGTAGGGTCAACAAATAAGCAGAGCCCCTGGAATGAAGCGGAGCCCCGGTGGTAGAATGACAGATAAAACCAAGCTCAGAGAGGTCGGTGTAAGCAGTGGAATCTGTAACCTGGAGGCACAGGGGAGGTGGGCGGCCATTTTGTGAACGCTCAGAGGTCTGCGTTATCTGACAGAGAAAAAACAACAAGGGGGTTAAAGATGGACCTATTTTTCACAGTTGTGTTTTGTCTTGACATTACATTCTCAACCACAAAAAAGTAAGAAGGCAAAGTAAGAAAATAAAGCAGTGATTGCGTCGGCTTCCCATTACTTCATTCGCCCTGACAGTTTATCTTCATTTCTCGGATACAGCTAACATTAAAGGAGCCGTGTCATGATTACTGCACATGCTCAGAACTTACATCCCAAGAAAGCGAGTCTACAAGTCATAATCTGACTTCATGCTTGCCACCCCATCTTTGTTTTGTATTGTTTTTATTTTAGTTACACCAGTATAATGCTTTTTATATTGGGAAGCTGTGGAAATTTGAGGATTCAAAGTGCCATTTTAAGCTTTAACCAAAGGATACAAGGAATGTGAGCCAGTTTACCATCACCAATGATCATCAGAGAAGAAAAATATCTTGTAGATCTTGACTCGCAGTTGAAGTTGAGCAGATTTACCTTGTTCAAAGTCGTGAGCATGTGCAGCAATTGTGACCCAGCTACTTTAAGTGAGATTGAGCTTTGATCCTATTGACCTCCAAAACTGAATCAGTTCAGCTACCCTATATGCGGAACTCCCATGTCTGATCTGGTCTAAAAATCCATCTGCTCCTTCAGTAGATAAAGCCCTAACAAGAAATGCATGATTGATGCGTAGATAACTGGGAAAAAAAAAGAATACCTCCCGCCTACTGTGTGTGGCAGAGGCATAATGAGAATAACATTTCTGTTTGGCTGGCTTCTCATGCTTTGCACTCATAGTAATAATCCCTATTTTCATTGGTTGTGATGATAAAAGGGAAATGACTGGCAGCTAAATAACTGCAATGTAAAGAAGCCCCCTCTATTTTGCTTTACCGACACAGCTTGCAAATGTACCTCCAGATGACTTTAGACCAGGGTAACCGAATCCAGAAAAGGCCAGCGTGGGTGCAACTTTTCTTCCATGCAAGCAGTGACTCACCTTATTCCACCAATCAGTCATAAGAGTTTCTGCTGAGGATATTGATTTTACGAACAGGAGTGTCACTACTCGGTTGAGGCAAAAAACTTGCATCCATATTGGCCCTTTCTGGATGAGGTTCGCTCCCCCTGCTCTTGAAAAATGACTGTACACTCCCTTCTGTGCAGTGACTCATCCATGCCTGAGTCAACCCGGTGGTCATCAGAGGGAGTGCAGTCAATGACAGCACGATGGCTGTTCCTTCCACAGCCTCAGAGGCATGCTGGAGTTCAGCCCCTTTGCACAGATATAGATGCCTGCGTCCATAAATTCTAAAATTTAACTTCATAATAATTTTGTATTAGAGCTTACAAATATCTTGCTTCACTGGAATAATTTTCCAGTCTCTGTGACACAAAAAGTGAGTTATAAATCCTAAATAAGCTCATGCATAACACAAAAAATTGGCATTTATTCGTATTCCGCGCAATAAGTGGCAAAAGGGCACTTCTGAGTTACACAGGACAGTGCACATTGGAGGCTGTAGAACATGCTTACGGTGCTGAAGGGTTTAAATTTTACTCTCCCTGGTTATTGTCAGGACTTACTACAACACGCACAAACCTCTGACCCCCGAGATAAATCAAATGTTAGTTTTTTTAGCGACAACACTACGTCATAACATATTTTAGGTATATTTTGGTCGCCACAATTCCAGTGTTCCCATGGGGGAACATTCAAATTTTATGCCCTCTCTCTGCTGTACTTTGGTAACAACCTAATTGCTGTTGACACTAATTTGTCGCTTCTGGTCTGTATAGCACTGCTACTCAAAAAAAAAAAAAGAAAAAAAAGAGTGTCACTGGACGCTTAAGAGATTCAAGGATAGATCCGGTATCTGCTTCCACTCATCTACGCCAAATCAGCTGGAACAAATCAAATGAGCAAGAATGGGGATTCGGGACAATGTCGCTTTGGATCAAGAGTGACATTTAAATCTAAGTTATATGATCACTCACTTAATTTGCAATTATAATTCTTATGATATTCATAAACTTCATGATCTTATTTTCTGAAGTTAAAACCTAGCGTACATGGACATTAACTCTGCTGTGATTTATAATCCTTATGATATTTTAATCATAACCAAAATGTTTTTTTTCTGGAAGCTGGGGTCGAGACTCTGATAAGCGATTTCGCTTCCCCCGCGACCCTTTCGGTCATGATACATGCTGTGTGTTGAAATCGTCATGAAATGATTTTCAATCATGCCGAAATTAAAAAAAAAAAAAATAAATAAAAAATTGTAGTAATGTATGTATCGCCAGTCTGATGTTTTCCAAACACAGGATACTGAAATACTTGAAAATTACCAAAATGTCCAAATGATGAAATCTCATGTGTGCAAAGACAGAACTAAAGCAACTGACTTTTGTTAAACCTCAGCCTATATTGTATAAAAGAAGAATAATAGTCTTAGAATACATAAAAATGGAGCAGGAATATATTGCTCCCAAAACATGTTCCCACATGGGAACTCTGGGAGGATTTAGTTTGATGCCACAAACTGAGTTTCCTCCAGGACCTACAGTCTCCTCCGGCAGTACTGTAACGTAGGAGATATCACTGGAGACTCGGAATCGCCCATTGGTATGAGAGTGTGAGCAAAAGATGTGTCATCCCTGCAATGGACAGGCCAACTGCTCACGGTGTGTTCCTGCCACTGGAGCACTGAATGCTGGGATAGCAGGTTCTGGTTCCCGGGAACCCTAAAGAGGTGAGATTCTGGACGGAATAATGGATTGAACTTCATTAGCACCTACATTAATAATATAAATTCTCATCATCACCTCTAAGATTGCCAATATTCACGGAACTACCTCAACCGTCACATTATCATGTTAATATTGATAATAATTTTGCTCATCAGCTTTGAGATCGCAGTTAATAGACAGACCAGAGACAGAAACCATTTGTGCATGAATGCAAAAAGGCCTCTTACTGTGGATCCCGTCACTCAGATCTGAGCAGAACAGCACAGTTTGTACTCCTTTTATGTAAAAAAGCCTTTTGCTGGAAATCCAATAGATGACAAGACATCTTTTTAACAAAGCCCAAAATCATAGGGGTTGCAACTACTATGCAAGATGTCATTTTGCACAGCTCCTTTCAATGTGTGCGATTTGGTCTCCAGATATCCTGGGAGTTACTGTACTGGAAGGCAAAAAGGCAAAAGTTCACATTGACATTCTCGGATGTGGTGAAGCACCCAAACGCACAGATTGGAGTATGACTGTGGGTTCAGGGACCGAAAACATTCCGCGACTTTATTTGGCAGATAGAGATGTTTTTTTCCTGTTCAGAGGAACAAAAATGCATTGTTTGTTAATCAGTGAAGAGTCTAAATTCTAAGCGAACGTTCGACAACGTTTTTGTCTTCAGAGAAAGTCAGAGTGTCATTGTGACATCAGTGTTAAAATGTTCAGTTAAGAACATTCCAATGCGACATGTGACCCCACACTGGGAAGGACAGAGATGTGAGACCTGGAATGTTGAGTGATTACGGTATATTTGGCGCGATGACAGTCAGTGCTGAATAGATGTTCCCATTTCTTGCTTTCCCTCTCTCTCCCCCTCTCTCTCCTTACAACATTAGCATTTAATGATCCTTCCGTTGTTGATGTTATACAAGCTGCTAGCCTTGGATATGACTGTCGGAGGCACTGGGACTCGGTGAAATCAGCTCAGCAAACACGCGGAGCGAACTAAGGGTCCACAACACACACAAACACACACCCACGCTCAAACACTGCGCTTAGAAATGAGCCGGCAGCTAACATTGAAAATATCAGCTGCCCTCCACGGGATAGTGCCCGTTTGCTCTCCTCAGCAGTCAAGGACTAAGCCCGGGGTGTTGAATCAAAATGAATCGATCAGAATGAGTTTGAAGGCTAATTGTACATCCATTTTTTTTTTTTAGCCGATACCGGTCCCGGGAGGCACGGTAGTGAAGTGGGTAGCGTAGTTGCCTTACGTAAGGTTTTGGGTTTGTATCTAGCCCGGGGACTTTTTGTGAGCACCCTCTCCCTGTGTTTGTGTAGGTTTTCTCCAGGTATGCCAATTTCCATCCTTCGTCCTACGACATGTGACATGACTATAAATTAACAATGCAAAATGATGCGTGAGCCTTGTTTTGAAATACTGAACTGTTCCGGATGTATACTGGTGTCTTGCCCATTGGACTCTGGGATGGGCTCGTTCCAGTCTTCCGCAACCCTGAGCAGGTGGGTAAGATAATGGAGGAGGGCGCAATGTAACAAAAACGCGCTTTGCGCAGGCGTGGGTGGGAGGGTGGAGGTGTATATGAGGTATTCAGTCATTAGTGTCCAGCACTTATCCTGGCAAACACTGGTAATTAGCCATGCATGGAACATCCTGATATACAGCTATACAGGGTCACAGCAAACAAATGAATGGAGGAAATGGTGTGGCTAAGGGGAAGATATCGAGGTAGCAAATATTGAACACAGTTTTACGGAGGTTACCGGTATGAATCAATTTGGCCGTGCTTTTTTCTAAATCAACTTTTGCAATAAACTCCTTTCTGAACTTTTGCACTGGATGCCATCCCCCTTTTAAAAGAATGCAGCAGAATCCCAGCAAAGCCAAAAACTTGACACTTTGATTTAGTTCTTTAGTTAATCGTGATAAAAATGCCTTAAACATTCTCTTCACGGGAAGCATCTGACATATAATGCTGCCGTCACCTTCATCATAATCACTTACTTAACGAAGGTAGAAATGTTTCTCTTTATCAGATTGTTCAGGATAAAAATGCAGGCAAGAACAAGTGTAAAGTGCGGAGAGAGATATAACGGAGGGGCCAAACTTCATTATTCAAGAAGAAACTCTGCCTTAGTGTCCACTGAGACCTCAAACCTGTGACACCTGTTTCCAGGTGAGGTGAGTACCATCATGCCTCCCTGTTGCCTGTTCTTGCCTCTTCCCCACTGCAGTGCCATTCAGATTTCAGAACGTGACTGACCTGGGTCCACCACGACTGCAGGACTCCTGGTTATGATACCTTCACACCTAACATTACAAGATGACAGTGTCATCACTATACCTGTCACAGGGGCGGACTGGGGCAAAAAAGTGGCCCGGGAATTCGTACCTGACCGGCCCACTCTCCAGGGAGCAGGGATGGGGAGGTAGTGACCGGCCAAAAAAAATGCAGGTTATTTGACAAAAAAGTATGCATTTGAACATCATATTGGACCATATATCCCATAAAATATCGATATCATTATTTTCAGTTTATATAACACTAATTAGCCTACAACAAAATAATTGTAGTGTATATCTAACATACAAACTCAGTAGCTATATGCATCTGTGATTTTAGCAGATATTAACAGATCACCAAGTCCGCCCCCAAGTCCTTTAACCAGGTTAAGTAAAAGATACAGCGCTCAACAGCTTGTAAAAAGATACAATACTGTAATGGTCTTTTTTTCAAAATGTTTCTAAAAGATGAGGCTTTAATGCTTCCAAAACATTCCAAGTGTTGTGAAAGTAGAAAGCGTTGTCTCGTGAAACACTAGAATACTCATAATCCGAGTCACAATTAAGTTGAATTTATGTACAAGTGAGTGAATTTACTATTCTGTTGGTAGGGGTTGGGTGGGTCCAAAAACAAACCATCATATTTTTATTAAAGATCCCATTTATCCTGATGTCCTGAAAGAAATTTAATACAATGACGCTGTCCCATATTAAAAACATAACATTGTCAACATTTTAACTAATGTATTTTTACAGAAATGTTATTATTTTGAGAATGAATGTGAAAAAGAAATCTGACTTTGGGGCCATTTAGAATTTTTCGATAAGACCATAGCACTATTTGGATTGATCCACACATAACCTTTCTTAAAGGGGACCTATTTTGCTATATTTCCAAGGTCATAATTTGGTCTTTGACTCCTCTAGAGTACTCTTGATCATTCAAAGTCCAAAACAGGGTCCTTATTTAGCTCATACTGCCATCCTTAAAAACCCCATTTATAGTCCATTGTAGTATCAGCCTGAAACGCCTCTTTGGGGCGGCTATTCCGCTATGGCCCCCACTCCCCGTGTGCCAACTTTCTTCTGACTGGCCAGCTTTGTGGAGGGCGGATCTAGGCGGAAAGAGGCAGCAGAACGCAGTTTTCTGGGTCCGTCTCCTCAGAGTGAAACTGAGACGCATCTGCCATCTGAGGAGGAATCGACGGGCAAATTCTGCAATCAAACGCAGTACATGTGTATAGATCTAATGAAATTAACTTGTTCTAATAAACACACCGGTGAAAGTGGAGGACGCAGTGCGAAAGTCTGGCAGCTCATGCTCGAATTTGCGATCTACCTACGGCTACTATGGTGAGTGCACCGGTGTTTCTACTCTATAGCTAGGATTGAGGGAAAGGTAGAATCCACCCCATATAGACACATTTGTAGAATGGGTCGACATACTCAAGTGTAGACCGGAGACCGTATAAATCTGGTGGGTCTGAGTTTAGAGGGAAACATGGACAGTGAGGAGCAGCTAAAAGTGGACCAACAGCTTGTGGACTGCTTCGGTGTGTATTATAAGGACCTGCTGGTTTGTGTGCATAGCTGTGGTGTGTCTTTAGCGTGGAGTAACGAACAGCTTCTGCGCTGGTGTATGACGAAGGGGCGAAAGCTTCAGACTAAATGGCCTTTTCAAAAATTGCCTGTAGTAATGGTTTACTTATTGTCGGAATGACCAGCGTTTGCTCGCGGAAAATGGGCGCAATAAGCCGTTTTCACACCAGACGTGAAACGAGTTTTCCACGCGACAGATTACTTTCAAAGTCAATGCATTGTCTTTGCATTTACTTTGAACGTAATCTGTGGCGCGAAAAATTTATTTCGCGTCCGGTGTGAGAGCGGCTTGACGTGCCCGTAATGCGTTATGGCGCCCCATATACAGCTGCAGGACGACAGGTGACCAGTAACAACAGGTAGAGGGGTTCAGCACCAAGGCCAGCGGTCACCAGATACCAGGACAGGACTCCAGGACCCAGGACAGTGCCGCATTCTTGTGCTGACAAGAGTGCAGTTATTCACCTGTGGGGCATTGGCAACCAGGGGCAGAGTATTTAAGGCGCGGCTCAGAGCGCAAAGAGAGGGCTGTGAAGCGAACGTGGGAACTTTATTATATAGGTGGCCTGCATTTAATGTGGTTTTTCTTATACACAGAAGCTTGCTGTAAGGTACCGGGGCTAGAGCTGGGAAGGAGGGACTGGGTGGAGCTGCTGAGAGCCTGGACTGGAGGAAGGAGGGATCTGGAAAGAAACCCTTTCAAAGGAGAGCTTCTGTTTGTGTTCCC
Organism: Gymnothorax reevesii; assembly: GCA_029721435.1. NCBI lineage: Eukaryota > Metazoa > Chordata > Actinopteri > Anguilliformes > Muraenidae > Gymnothorax > Gymnothorax reevesii. The sequence continues at coordinate 126,482,562 of CM056577.1, read as the reverse complement.
ACTTGAGTTAAAGAGGGCCGCCATAATTTACGTTACCCCGTTCTCCCTCTTCTCCCTTTCTGGCCGGTTGAGGGAGACCTGAAGAACCACCAAGTGAAAAATAAAGTCCAAAGTTCTTTTGCAGATTCCCTGTACTATTTCCAATATTCAAACTTCAAATGTTTTCTTTCTCACAGGGCCTCTCATCCATCAGAAAGACAATGTTGCTCTCTTGCTCTCCTAAATGTGGGCCACTGGCCACCAGTAGGCTGTCTACGTAAGCAACTGTTTTTTTTTATTTTATTTGCAGACCGGACCTGCGCACTGACCCAGCGTGGCCAGTCCCCCCTGCCCCGTCACGATCAAGGGCCATAACTCAATAAAAACCTATGCCTCAATGTCCATTTTCAAACTCAGCGTAGATCATGACTAGCTTATTAAGCATACAAAATTTTACACATCTGGGTACAATAGTTTCAGAGAAATCTTGTCCCCATTACGGCCTGGACGAACGGCCGGACAGACCCCAATCCAGTATCCCCCGTTTCGCTCCGTGGCAAGTAATAATAATGACTCTTCTGGGTGATCCAGCCACTTCTTGGAAATTTAAGACTATTTCACCATGTATGATAAATAATTACTGCCCCCTCCTTTTCATTGTCCACTTATTAAGCTCCAATCACATCAAGGCCACCCTCAGTCCGATGGCGATAAAAGACCGATTCGCATTGAGATTCTGATGAGGGTGCAGCCAGGCCGATCTTGAGGAAAGCCATCAGGGAGAGTCACTGCGGGCAGGGGGACCGGAGAGGGTGCAGTGCGACAGTAAATAGGCTGATGATGGACAGAGCGAATAAGTGAGAGAGGGGAGAGCACACCCTATGGGGTCTCATTACTCTCAGCCCCTGTCCGATGGGGGTCACCCTGCCATCTCTCCACTGGATTTATGCAGCCCTGCAGTTTCTACAGCTGAATAATAGAAAAGCCAGACCATAGGAACCAAAGACTACTGAATTTATAGTCAAACAAACAAACAAACAAACAAAAAAACATGGGGATAAAAACCAAATGCTATGCTTTTTCATTCCGTGGACTGCATTGGAGTAACACGGTCAGCTCTGAAGCTCATTGGCATTAATTCATGAGCAAATGCTTTATTTACTAAAGCAAACTTCAGTAGCTGTAATTAACTGGTGATTTGCTTGCCTTTGAGAATCTTCTCCTTTCAACATGTTTTTTTTTTTTTTTTCAAAAATAGTTATTAAATAGACAGGCCTTCGTGGAATCCATAAATTAAGCACATGGTAGCTATGATGTCTGGCGATTTCTACCCCATTTCATGGCATGGCTGGGGCTGTCCCTTTTGCTCTCCTGTAAGTGGGGTCAGTGCTGTTCCTGTAGCTCTCCTGTAAGTGGGGTCAGTGCTGTTCCTGTAGCTCTCCTGTATGTGGGGTCAGTGCTGTTCCTGTCGCTCTCCTGTGAGTAGGGTCTGTGTGATCCCTGTAGCTCTCCTGTAAGCGGGTCTGTGCTGTCCCTGTAGCTCACCTGTAAGTGGGGTCAGTACTGTCCATGTAACTCTCCTGTAAGTGGGGTCAGTGCTGTTCCTGTAGCTCTCCTGTAAGTGAGGTCAGTGCTGTTCCTGTAGGTTTCCTGTAAGTGGGGTCAGTGCTGTTCCTGTAGCTCTCCTGTAAGTGAGGTCAGTGCTGTTCCTGTAGCTCTCCTGTAAGTGGGGTCAGTACTGTCCCTGTAGCTCTCCTGTAAGTGGGGTCAGTACTGTCCCTGTAGCTCTCCTGTAAGTGGGGTCAGTGCTGTTCCTGTAGCTCTCCTGTAAGTGGGGTCAGTGCTGTTCCTGTAGCTCTCCTGTAAGTGGGGTCAGTACTGTTCCTGTAGCTCTCCTGTAAGTGGAGTCAGTGCTGTTCCTGTAGCTCTCCTGTAAGTGGGGTCAGTGCTGTTCCTGTAGCTCTCCTGTAAGTGGGGTCAGTGCTGTTCTTGTAGCTCTCCTGAGAGTGGGGTCAGTACTGTCTGTTACAACTCGGTCTAGGTAGTGCGGCCACAAGTAGAGAACGGAGGAAAGCACGGGGAGAGAAAACTGCGGCGAATACGAAATAACCTGAACGCTGCACAGTACTCCGGTCCCTATACTGCCTAACCAAAGCTAACTGAGACCTACCGCTAGTCTTCGAAGGTTTACCAGGCACGGGGCGGCTTTTAAACACGTAACTCCAGAACACTCAGTCCAGAAGCGCGGACTGAGCGAGCGAATAGTGTACCCCCTTTGGAAACAAGTTTCCACCCAGAGTCACCTCCAAAAATAACAAAAGGAAAATAACAAAGCAAAACAATAAAGGGGTATCCCGATGGAAGGATTGGAAGACCCAGCTGGGAATACCCTAGCTAACCAGAGTAACCGGACAGCGCACAGAAAGGACGAGACGAGCGAGGCAGTCAGACAAGCGAATCAAAAGTCAAAAACCCGGGCATCTATTACCAAGCAACCAGTTAGAGGGGCAAGAGCAAGAATCAAAGTCACAGAGCGACAAGCCAAGGGTCAATCACAGGGATCCAAACGAACCAAAAACGGGGCCAGGCAAGAATCGTAGGTCAAGACAAAAACGGTCCAACACAGAAGGCAATCCAAATACTCACAGTTCCAAAACGCTACTTGCAAAATGGTCGAAGAGCTAGTCTCCCCTGGCATGTGCAAGCGGCGGCCTTAAAAAGCACCGCCCCCTCCGGAAGTGGAAACAATCAATTAAGAACAAGGCAAAAAAAATAAATACAACAGAGCTCGTAACACCCCCACCCTTAAGAGAAAACCTGCAATCTAGGTTTTCAACTAGGAATGACAACGCGAAAGCGTGTCTGCTACAATGTTCTCTGAACCTTTTTTGTGCAGAACTCTTAAGTTGAATCCTTGGGTAATCAAGGACCAACGCATAAGACGTTGGTTAGAGTTACACATACGCTGTAGGAAAACAATTGGGTTATGATCAGTGTACACTACAATGGGCTCTGGGCTTGAGCCAAGGTACACCTCAAAGTGTTGTAGAGCTAACAGAAGCGCCAGTGCTTCCTTTTCTATTGTGCTGTAATTGCATTGATACCGGTTGAATTTTTTTGAAAAGAAACACACTGGGTGGGCGATTCCAAGCTCGTCCTCCTGAAGCAGCACTGCACCAGCCCCAGTGCCACTGGCATCCACCTCCAACATAAATGGTCTCGTAAAATTGGGAGCGGACAAAACTGGGGCATTGCACAATAGACATTTAAGAGCTTCAAAAGCATGCTGACAATCAGCTGACCATAGAAATGGCTGAGAGGCACGCAATAGGTTTGTGAGAGGTGAAACCACAGACGAAAAGTTCTTACAAAAACTCCTGTAGTATCCAGCCATTCCCAAGAAACGCCTGAGTTCCCTTCTAGTCTTGGGCACAGGGAACGAGTTGATTGCCTCAACCTTGGCGTCCACAGGACGAACTGACCCCTGGCCCACCTTTTTCCCCAAATAGGTAATTGTTCCCTGACCAAATTCACATTTCTCAAGGTTTAAGGTTAGTGAGGCATCCTGAAGGCGCGAAAACACAGTTTCCAACGTAAAAAGATGATGTTGCCAAGTTGCCAAGAGCTCGTAACATGTCCCTGTAGCTCTCCTGTAAGTGGGGTCAGTACTGTTCCTGTAGCTCTCCTGTAAGTGGGGCCAGTGCTGTTCCTGTAGCTCTCCTGTAAGTGGGGTCAGTGCTGTCCCTGTAGCTCTCCTGTAAGTGGGGTCACTACTGTTCCTGTAGCTCTCCTGTCAGTGGAGTCAGTGCTGTTCCTGTAGCTCTCCTGTAAGCAGGGTCAGTGCTGTTCCTGTAGCTCTCCTGTAAGTGGGTCTGTGCTGTTCCTGTAGCTCTCCTGTTAGTGGGTCTGTGCTGTTCCTGTAGCTCTCCTGTAAGTGGGTCTGTGCTGTTCCTGTAGCTCTCCTGTTAGTGGGTCTGTGCTGTTCCTGTAGCTCTCCTGTAAGTGGGTCAGTACTGTCCCTGTAGCTCTCCTGTAAGTGGGGTCAGTACTGTTCCTGTAGCTCTCCTGTAAGTGGGGCCAGTGCTGTTCCTGTAGCTCTCCTGTAAGTGGGGTCAGTGCTGTCCCTGTAGCTCTCCTGTAAGTGGGGTCACTACTGTTCCTGTAGCTCTCCTGTAAGTGGAGTCAGTGCTGTTCCTGTAGCGCTCCTGTAAGCGGGGTCAGTGCTGTTCCTGTAGCTCTCCTGTAAGTGGGTCTGTGCTGTTCCTGTAGCTCTCCTGTTAGTGGGTCTGTGCTGTTCCTGTAGCTCTCCTGTAAGTGGGTCTGTGCTGTTCCTGTAGCTCTCCTGTTAGTGGGTCTGTGCTGTTCCTGTAGCTCTCCTGTAAGTGGGTCTGTGCTGTTCCTGTAGCTCTCCTGTTAGTGGGTTTGTGCTGTTCCTGTAGCTCTCCTGTAAGTGGGGTCTGCGCTGTCCCTGCAGCTCTCTTGTGACTTGGATCCTTGTCGCTCCCCAGTAAGGGATCTAGTGCACAACCCAGCACAGCCCAAATTACAGGCATACAGCCAATTTTATTTCACATCAATTCTGTGTGTTACTGTTTGCCATTTTTAGCCTGATGAGTGTGTGATTTTTATCTCTCAGTGCCGAGCGCACACTGTAGGGTGCAAATCCACCTCTCTCTTTAACACTGCGTCAAAGTCACTGCTCGCTGAAGAGCTAAGGCACATCTATATCTGTCCCAGCACTGAAATTAAAGGGAATGATTTAACAGGCAGATGATGGGAGGTTTAAAGAGAGAGAACATGAGCACAAAGACGGGTGGGAGATGAGAGAAGAAGAGAGAGGAGAGAGAGAGAGAGAGAGCGGTACAAAGGGAAAAAGAAGGATGGGGTGGGAGGTATGGAGTGGGGGGGGGGTGAGACACATAGGGTGGTAAAGCAAGTGAAGAAGAGAGAGGATAATCACAGTGGAATAGAGAAGAATTTGAAAAAAAAGAGGTAAACATAAGATTCAGTGCTCATGTATTCTGACAGTCTTTTTTTTTTTAAATCCTCCCAGACATTAGATTTGACAGCTATGAGCAAAAGGTCAAATCAAAGGCTGTAACCTTTTATTTAAAGGTACTTATGTACGTCCATACTGTGGGACTCGTGTAGGAACTGCAGCGCTTTATAAAACAGCCTCACTGCCAGGGCAGCGGCTCTGCCTGTTGAAGTATTTACTGGCCTCCGCTCCAGGGCTCCATAAAAACTTGGGGTGCGGGAGGGTGCTCCATCGAGAGCTGGGGCTGGCTCCTTTCATCAAACCACCCCTATTATCACCTCACAAATCACCCCCCGTTGCCCCTCTTTTACTGCTAAGAGGATGCGCTGGCCTCAGTCTGTACGAGCCTCATTTACTCTTCCATTTTCAATCTACTTCATCCCGTCTTCACTCTCCATCTCTCTCCCCATCCTGCGCTCTTTCATCTCCCCCCCTCCTTTTCATCACTAATTCATTTCGCCTTTGATTCTCCCCCTTTCTTCTTCTCCTCACCGTCTTCATCTTCTTCCCTTCGGTCTCTCGCTCTCCTCCTTCGCTCGCTCGCATGGCGAGAAAGCGAAGCAGAGGCTTCTAAAAATACCCTCCTGCTTCATCCGCCGCTACCTCCAGGAAGGGTGATAGAGCTTCTCTGGAAGAAGAAGAGAGCGAGAGAGAAGAAGCGAGAGAGAGAGAGGGAGAGAATGAGAGAAAGAAAGAGAGAGGGAAAGCCCGTGAATGTTGAATTATTGAGTGTTGAATGCATGCATTTACGTATGTGTAATCAGAGTGTGACAATGAGCATCTGAGAGAGAGAGATAGAGGGAGGGTGGAGAGAGAGAATGGATTACCTGCCGTATTCTGCAGGAATAAGATAACAGATATAGATAGTGAAACCGCCATCATCTCAGTCCTCCGATTCTTTTTAATGAGCTCTTCCAGTGAGCAAAACAGCCCTGCAGCATCTCTCTGTTATTTTCTATCTACATGCAACTCTTCCCACGTTCACTTTATCTGTCTCTCTAAATATAATACTATCTCTCAGCAGGCACAATCTTCATATCAAAATTTTTTTCCCCGCTCGCTAACGTGAGCCTTATTAGCCCTGATACACGTGCCTGTAGCTGTCAGACTCTGATATGCCATTTTAATGTGGCAACCCAAAATTATTTTGGAACTCGTTGTTGAGTTGCAGGCCAAGTCGCCACCCAGAAGCCGATAAATTAAATTGTGGAATTCTGAAATTGTGGTTCTTACCATGTAATGGTGGCACGGTGGCACAGTGGTTAGCACTACTGCCTCACAGCAAGAAGGTTGTGGGCCTTTCTGTGTGGAGTTTGCATGTTCTCCCCATGTTTCTGGTTTCCCATACCAACACAAAAATATGCAATATAAGAACACTCCTGTATGGCTGCGTGTGAATGTTTGGTGGTGGTCGGAGGGGCCGTAGGCACATACTGGCAGCCACGCTTCCGTCAGTCTGCCCCAGGCAGCTGTGGCTACAAAAATGTAGTTTACCACCATCAGAGCGTGAATGTGTGAGTGAATGAATAATGTATCCATTGTGAAGTGTCTGAGTGCTATATAAAACTGATGCATTATTATTGACCAAAAAATCAAGTCAAACCAACTCACTATTCTCTGTTTTGTTGAGAAAAATCTCAATTTTATGTCCAACTGGTGACTTAAACCACATTGAGAAGACCAAATCCGCAGACATTTTTTTGCAGTGAGAATGAGGATGTAAAGTGGGCTTGATTTGACCCGCACTAATCCTGATTAATCTTTACACACACACACCATCAACATCTGAACCCGCACATCATTCCCACGGCTGCTCAATGTAAAAATTCATAAAGAATAAACTAAATATCTGGATGATAAACAGGCTGCTAAGTACAGTGATCTTCACCAGGCAGATTAGCACTTTGCCCGAGACTCAGCCTTCTCCCCTCCCTTTTGACGGACAGATTAAAAGAAACTCTGAGTATGACTCATAGTTTCAGAAGGACCCCCCCCCCCCCATATCGCTATATATAAAATAAAAGCAGCCAATACTTGATAAAATTTAGGCTGTCACAGTAGGCAACTTATTTAAGTTTCATAAGTGATGTATCAGTATATAGTCTTGTGCATATTTTCACTTCTCATTCGGTGAGGCTCATATTTTAACCCTTTCATTTAAAGCCACTTTTATGTGGACAGTGAGCGCGCTAGGCTAGCTTCTGGTCAGCTCTCCATTTTTCACGTGTGTGCCATGCCTGCATGCTTTCTCAAGCCATTCCTCAGAAAGTTATAACATATCAAGAGAAAGAAAAAAAAAAAACCACATAAAGAATGAATTTAATCTTGAAAAGGTTTTACTGCGGACAATTTGTCGACGCGATATCCCACCTCACCGAGCCTTCCAGCTCCGACGCGCGCGTGCGGGAGCTGTCACCGAATATTACAGTGGACGATCTGTATCCGCATCACGCGCTGGCGCGCCCTGACCTCCGGTCCGCCCGAGCCCACACTATTAAGTCCTTTACAGCTCGCCGGCTGCCCGATTTCATTTTCCCGTCCGTGAGAAAGTGGGAGCCGTTATTGCGTATGAGCGCAGAATCTATTTCCGCGGTAATGAGGACGGATGAGAGACGCGTATGGAGGGAGGCGCTGGCCGTATAGGTGGACATGCAGTACTGAGAGCGAAAGGAGACTCGCGCGAAGCGTCGGTTTTATTCCGAGAGGAAGGCAGGTGCGCTCGCGCTTGAAGTCCAACCGTATTGAATTCCCTGGCTAGAGTTCATTTTCTCTGACAGGTGCGACAAAAAGGCATAGCTTTACCCAGCATTTTTCGTCTGAACCAGACCTCTTATCATTCGGAGGAGTTGACTCTTAAGAGGGAGAACACCGGCATAGTCGGAGTGTCGGTCCATCACGCGCTATCTAAACGGCGCTATTTGGATGACGACCCAGCTTGAGTAAAGAACTCGGATTCAGAATTATATAACCACGGAACAGCCTGTGCGGCGCACGGCCCGTGAGCCCGATCGAGTGCAGCCAAATGGGTTCAGAGAAAATAATTCTGTTGCACAATGGTGGAATATATTCAAATTCTAATGGAGTAATAGAGTGACAATCTATTTCAAGGAGAAAAACATTTTAAATACTGTATATGCAGGAGCATGCATTGATTTTTATACGCTCAATGGGCAACTTCAAAAATGTTGGATAATATCTGCATAATGAAATTCATGTTTTGATTTGTGCATACACACACACACACACACTCTCTCTCTTTCACACACACATACGCACGCACACACACACGTGCACATACTCGCATACACGCATATACAAACAATCACACACGGGTACTCACGCACACGCATGCGCACACGCACATAAGCTCACACACACGCACGCCCAGACACACAAACATACACGCACGCTCATGCCCACATGTTCTCAGACACACACATTTCTCAGGCCTCTTTTAGCCATTACAGGAACCTGCTGAACCAGTGCAAATATCTCCATGTTCTACACCGGCCATTTTGTGTCGGCTGTAGCACACATGTAAATCTATCATTCCAGTGTCAGACACCTTTGGCTATCAAGCTGGACAACTGAGAGGGAATTACGAGTGGCTCTGCTTTCTTCCCTATGGATGCCATGCATAGTAACCAACAAGAACACTTATTCAGACACATTCATGGCCTCATTTACAAAGATCATTAGAAACCAGTCCGATTCTGTACATGCTAATAATGAGCAAGATGCTTCGACGCGAGCAGTTCTCTCTGAAATTATTTCACAAGGTTGACTCGCGGGGATTCCTCTCCCTGAAGCCTTTGCTTGAGTTGCCGGCGGTGACCCCTGGCCATGATGCAGCTCTAAACACGTTACTGCTCATGCTAAACAAGGCTAATTATGCTCATGCTATTGTAACACAGACAGAGCAAATAGTAATCAAAGCTAATAATGCTAATGCTAATCAAAGGCAATTAGGCAGACGCTATTGGTAATCATCACCATTGCAAAACAAGTTAAATTATGCTGCGATCAGCAAGATTAACCACGCTCAACTGGAACCCATTACATTTTTTCAATTTATCAAGGAAATGTTCATGCCAAGCAACAGCCTTCATTTCTTTTTGCTGGCGGCACTCTCACATGAATTGGGTCAGTGTCGGTTCGGCACCTTTATCTCACCATTGTAACCTTATTACTGCAAGACAATATGCTGGTCTCCGCTATGCTGGGCCCCTTGTCAGGTTTTGACACTGAAAAACATTCCTTGCACGCAAGGTACACCTCCAAAAAAAGTACTCATTCCACCACTGCGTTTTTGAACTGTCACCATTAATCATACCCCAAGATAAAGGCTGTTAATCAAACAAATAAATAATTGATGAACATGCAGAATAGTTTGTTCTTAATAATAAAAAAAAGACTATCAGCATCAAATGAATTAGATATAACTTCAAAAAATAATAAAATTATAGTATGGGGTTTTTGAGGACACCTTGTCACATTTTTTATTAATAATTTGAAATATAATTTGTCCTGTAAGTATAATTTTGAGAGTTGGCCAGCAGGTTCCCTCGACTTTTCGGATTTGTTCCTCTTCCCTCAGGTCTCCATGCTCTTGTTAGAAAATGAAAGGCATCTTCAGAGACAGTATCGCAAAATGGCAGCAGACAGTGTGCTGTGTTCACCTGGGGCCTTGGCTACTGTGCCGATGTGTGCTGTATGCTTCAGACACTAATGATACCGACAGGTCACAAAAAGCTAACCTTAAAATTTTAGAAAGGCTGTGAAAAGCAACTCAAGTTTTCCAAATGCGATTCCGCAATGTTCTCCCAGTCAAAAGCATGAAAAGAAAAGGGAAAAAGTTTTAATAATTCATTATTTTGAGACATACTGAAAGAAACTCTACAACTTCTACTGCAGCTAATAATAATAATAATAATAATAATAATAATAATAATAATAATAATAATAATAATATCCTTATGAAGTACAATATTTATAAGTTTGCAAATATTTTAAAAATTAAAATAAAAACTGCTCTCAATGCAAATTGTACAATATTAAAATAACTACAACTACTACAACAAATAATAATAATAACAATAATAATAATAATAATAATAATATAATAATATAAATTATAGTAATTAATATTCTTATCAAATAAAAATTTGAAACGGTATAAAAGCTGCAGCTAAAAGTGCTGACCTCTAAACAAAAAGAATCAGACAGGGATTATTCTTAAAATGAAAAAGTTAATACTGAGTCGAAAAAGAACATGATTAATAAGTAGTTCATTAAAAAATCAGGAGAATGGGAGCTGGCCATTAAATCTCGCTGGTGTAACGCGAGTGACAGGGGTAGATGGATGTCTGGATGAAGTCACTTCCTCCACTGTCTGTAAGCCCAGCTGATAAAGACTGGGCCCTGCCTCTGTGAATGGAGAAACTGGAGAGGGGATGATGTCACTTCCTATTAAAGATATCAACATGTTACTGTGGTGATGTGGCCTCATTAGCACTGGATCGAACTAAATCAGGGTCAAATAAGCAAGGGATTACCACACACAGTGTCCCTGCCTCGGAAATATTCACACATAGCTGTATGCGTGCACACACATACGCAGACATGAACGCACCCTCGCGAAAAGACACACACACATATACGTAGTAAACTGCCAGTCTTGCTCCCTGACATCTGCACCCTTGTATGTTCATGCACACACACTCACACACTCACACGCACTGTCTGCTGACGCATACACAAATGCACACACATGTACTGAATTTGGCAAATGGAGAAGTGAGAAATTTGTTCAAAGACCAGCAGCATTATTTCGACCCACCCGTCGATTTCCAGTCAGAAACAACCACCCAATGCGTTGAACAAATTCTCAGCTGAATTTTAAACTTTAATTTTATATGCCTGAATTTGTTTCTCCACAGCTTGCCTATAATTTCTATATCCGTACACACCGTACTGAATTGTACAAAAGGTATATATTGATCAAAACTGAAGGAGGAAATGCCTGCAGTCGACTGTCAGAAGGTAAATACAGCTTATTACAGAGCTGCACAATGCATTGTACCAGACACTGGAAGATTCTATTCCCTGCTAGAGGGAGGGGGGTATCCTCAGAGACTCATTCAGAGAACCCCTCAGATGTATTGACTGGGAGATGCTGGTGAAGCACATTTGGCTGTGAAATGCCCAGATCGGGGGCAGGATCAAATTATCCACAGGATTAGATGGCGAGAGGGAGGACTGACGTCTGCTCAGACAGACATGCTCGCCTGATGCACTTTTATCCCTGTGAAATCAACATGGCGGTGAGAAGAGGATATTAGAGGGCAGCTGGAATAAATGAATAGAGAGAGAGAGAGAGACAGGTAAAAGGACAGAGAGAAGGAGGGAGAGAAGTTGAGGGAGGGAGAGAGGAAAAGTAAGTAAGAGTGATGCACTGAGAGAGGGAGGGAAAGGTAGGTAGAGAGAGGGGTGAGAGAGGTGGAGAGAAGGGGATATAATCTCTCCCATATCACAAAGTCAATATCCACAAATTATTTCCATGCAGCTGTCAATCATCCTCCCACACCCCTCCCCTCAGAGGAGGTCTGATCCTCTGAACTCTGCTATTCTCTCATCACTAATGAATTCAACCTACAACAGACGACTGCGGTGGGTCTGCGTCTGTTTCCGCGGTGATAGACACCTGTGAGCCGAGTGCTGGGCGTCCCCCAGCCGACACGTGAGAAAAAAAAAAAACATTTTCTCAAGGCTGCTGCAATGTTGGGGGAATGTTGTGACGTTGACAAAACATTTTAAGTGACACTATAAGGGAAATATACCTTATTTTCCATGAAACGACTCACCTACAACCCCTCCCACTTCCCTCAACCATTTTCTACACTCCTTTAGAGCAACAATTGATGGGTAACACTTTACTTGAAGGTATCGTCATACAAGTGACATAACACTGTCATAACTGTTACATGACACAGTCATGAACGTGTCACGAACATTATGTCAATGTCATAAACGTTTATGACTCAAGACAACCCAAACAATGTCAACTTTTCATTACAAAAACCGAATGACACCTAATGACAACAGTCATAAACGTTGATTACACTGACATAATGTTTATGACACATTCATGACTGTGTCATCTAACAGTTATGACAGTTTCATGTCACTCTTATGATGATACCTTCAAGTAAAGTGTAACCAATGCATGTAATTATCCACCCATCCATCATCTATCCATCCAAACATTATAACCCACTTATTTCTGGTCAGGATCGCAGAAGAGCTGGAGCCCTATCCCAGCATGCAACGGGAGAGAGGCAGGAGCACACCCTAAACAGTTCACCAATGCATCACAGGGATCCCAAATCTTTCACTCACACTCATACCTACAGGTAACTTACAGTCTCCAACAAAGCAGTCAGAGATGACAGACTTCACCTCATTCACGCAAATATTGGCAAGTGCAGAAACACAGACAGACAAATAGACAAACACGGAGCCGCTAAAAACATACTTCATTCCCACTCCGTGGGGTGAACTAATCAGCCTGATGTGCATGTCTGTGGACTGTGGGAGGAAACTGGAGGACCTGGAGGAAACCGATGTGAACAAGGAGAGAACATGCATACCGTCCATCAGGCCATAGTGATATCTATCACACCGCAGTGCCAGCACTGAAAGTATCAGGGCTAATATTCTCGCAGACTCACAAACTCCTCTGACCACCACAGGCATTGCAGTCTCTTGAGCCAAAATACCTCAATAAATTCCATTCCATACTCTACCATGGTGAGATGAAGCCATTTAGGACACTGTACTTTTAATTTTAGAGCTGCTTTCCGCCGGTGAACACATTACTCTCCAGAGATATTTTGACGGAGCCGAACAGGACACGATTCATGTTCAATTTCCATGCCAATTCATCTCTCCCCGCTCAGGTGCTCGCGCTGTGCTGCCCTGCACGTAATCATCACGGTCACAATTAGAGCTTTTGCCGCTGTGTTAGCATGGCACTCCCACCTCGCTCACAGTCACACAAGTGCAGCGGGGGATAAGTTTCTGCTATTTAAGGAATACATTTTCCAAATGTACCCCGAGAGGTACAACAGTGCCCTTAGGGCATGAATAAAATACCTTTAACAAGTTACTAAAAAAGAGGTTCCAATAAATTATTAAACCCGCGGCTACATAACGACCATTTCACGAACGCGGTTAAATATTTTACTTCACTGCCATTTAGTGCAAGCTCTTATCCTGAGAGACTTACGTAACTTCTGAACATTTTTTTTCTCCTCTTATTCATTCATACTGCAAAACATTTAAAAGAATTGAAGACCTGTGCACAATAAGTACCTGAGTCACAAAATAACACTTTTGAGATTTTGGGGGTCAAAATTTTCAAATAATGTTGCAGGTAATTATTTTCAATGGTGGAATACTGTGGAGCCAATTGTCCTTTCCAGGGGCTGTTGAGAACCGACAAACCCTTTTTTGTGCACAGATATTCATGTATTACAAAGTTAAAAAGAAAATTAGTTTTGGACTTTCTGCTAAATACCTGGAATTAAGTTTTTTTTTTGACTACTAAATGGCTCAACTTGAATACATCTAACAGATGAAGCCAAATTTCCAGCATCCATGGTTGCCATTTTCACAGCTGGTCATGTGACACATTCTAGGATTTTGACTGGACAGTCATGAGCTTTTATAGACGAGTATTTTTTTACACACAAGTGTAGTGAATTTGACAAAGGCAACACACTAATACACAGGACTTGAGTACTTCTGAGAAATCTTTGGTATCATATGATGCTTCAGCCATTGTGGCTTTTATTACTGACCTCAGCTCTTTTTTATTTTATTTTATTTATTATTATTATTATTATTATTATTTTGAAAAATGTGACTCTAGTTCTTTTTGCACATAGGTCTTCAATAGCGAATCAGACCAAGTTCATATTCAGAATGACTAATACAACCTTTAACACGTTTTTGCAAGCATGCCTTGATAGAAACAGGAAAATATTTTTTGGACCAATTTTGGCAGTGAGCTGAGCTCAATAGCGAAACTGGATCTGCAGAAAATGGAGATCCCTCCCTTCAGCTCTCTTATGAAAGTCAGGTTTTCTCACAGTGGGAGTGCAGAACAGGCCATCGTAGAAATATCCATGTTAAATAAACTTTGCAGAACTCAGACCAAATAACAGCAGAGAACTTTTAATGAGAATTCTGGGGGAAGTGTCACAAACAACTTATACAAACACGCCAGGACAGTTCTGACACTCAGCTGACAGACAGTGAACAGAAATTTTATTTACAGAAATTAAATAGGTGTCCCTTAGTGAATAAAACAAGATAAACAATCATTCAGCACTTTCAATCCTGCAAAAACAAGAAATCCTGTTTTAGACAAGGAGAAAACAGGAGATTCAGTTATTACTACAAATTCACAACCCTCAGTAATCTCTGTCGAATAACAGAAGAGTATCAGCTGGATGAGTCAAAAAAACAAAACTATCCATGTTGAGACCTGATAAACCAGATGTTTGAATTGAACTAGAATAAAAGAAATGTAATCTGATTGGCTTTGCCCAGTGCTTCACATTCAGGTACACTACTCTGATTGGCTGAGGTCTGTGCCACACATTCAGGCAGTCTGCTCTGATTGGCTGAGCTCTGTGTCGCACGTTCAGGTCCTCCAATCTGATTGGCTGAGTACAGTACCAGAATTACCAGGCACTCTTCTCTGATTGGTGGAGCCTTTGGCCACGACTTCAGGCACTCTACTCTGAGTGGCTGAGCTTGATGCCACATTGGGAGGTCTTCCAATCTTACCTCCCGAGTTCCACGCGACACACCCTCTAATTCCTCTCACATGATCAGTTATTTTCACGTCCCTGGGAGAGCGAGAGCAAGGCTCATTTGATCCCCATGTGATTGCCTGTCTCTGTGGGGGAAATTAATGTGGTGATATGAGCACTGTTCCCATCTCCATGGGGAGTAATCTGAACTCTTTCTACACAGACGCCATTTCCTGAAGTGTGTCTCAAGTGGCTGCAGGCGCGCGGGACCTCATTTTCAGACAGGCCTCGAGAGGACTGCGCCGTGCAATTTTAGCAGGGCCGCGACAGGAGCGGTGAGGTTGGGGGAGGGGGGGCCAGGTGCTGGCTGGGGAGGGAGGGAGGGAGGGGCATTGTCTCATTTTCAAACTATTTTCATGAAAAACGTCAGAAAAGGAAGAAAGAGTGAGCCGTCTAATAAGAGATCCCTTGGGTGTCGCTTCCTGTGACAGTCCTGCTTCACTGTTTCCTCATGATTCCTGCCGGCTGATTTTCATTTGAGTGTCCCCACTCTTGGACATTGCCTGAAATGCACAAAGGAAGTGGACCAGCCTCCTCCAGAATAAATACAGGAAGTGGACCAGGCTATTCTAGAATACACTACCTGACAAAAGTATTAGGACGATCCTCATTCTCACTCAACCTTTGATGTACGTGCTATATTACACATGTGAGTGTTGTAGGAATTTAATGGTGTCCTAAAATGTACATGTAAACATCACAGAACATTATTTGAACATTTGGGGATGCTACAGATATACAAATTGGCATATTTTTTCTCTGCATAAAAAACTCTCACTTTGGGTCTGTAATAAATAAGAGATATTATAATAAATAGTGCTTGCAAGATGGTAATCTTCAAATTTACAAGTTTGGAATTGTGTCTTTGTTATAATGGAAGACCACGGCTACTATTAGTTCAATCAATATGATCAGGTGTCACATGGAGTGATTTTGATTCTCTATAAAAGGAGGGTCAAGACTGAGAATAATTCAGTTTGGTGTATCCAAAATGGGGTCTGTATTTTTATTTGAATAAACAACTATTTCCAAATATGATACATTCACTATTTTCAACTGCACTGTAAGAAAATCACACACATAAATAGTGACGTCCTAATACTTTTGTCAGGAAGTGTACATACAGGAAGTAGACCAGCTCCTCAAGGATAAATACAGGAAGTGGACCAGGCTATTCCGGAATAAATACAGGAATGGACTAGGCTCCTCTAGAATACATAAAGGAATTAGACCAGCTCCTAAAGGATACATGTAGGAAATGGACCAGGCACCATCAGAATACATGTAGGAAGCATTTCAATTGTGTCTCCTCCTTTCCGTGTTACATCACCTCCCTGACACTCCTCCCTTCCTTCCGGGAAGTATGAAGTGAGGAGACGAATGAATGAAAATGAGGAGGAGGAAATGAGGGAAATGAGAAATGGGACAGTAATATTTCCTACACTGTGATCCTTATTCAGTGTCCCCTAATGATGAACTGGCCCTATCACAGCTCCCGCTGCCTCAGTAACACAGGCAGCCAACCACATCCCCCATGTCATGCCATGAAAAATCACGTCAGCAGCGTTTCAATAGTCCTTTTTGCTTCGGCAAATCCATTACACTAAGAAAATGACCCAGAATTATTTACATGGCCACCATAATGAGTGTGTTCTAATTCTCTAAATGGCAAGGGAAAATGCTTCATTGCTTCCAAACTTATCTCCTTTAACATAGCGTATACTAAACCATGTTTTTTAAGCAGCGAGGAGATAATTCTATCCCACAATTTTGTGCGGCAACAAAAGCCTATTTAAAGCGACTACCATCCTAGAAAACAAAACGGAAGCAAATGAACATGATGTGGGCGAGACGCATGATCACGCTGTCTAGCGTAACTGCATTCGGATTCTCTAATCAGCGCAGTTGTCTTCCTCAGCTGTTCTGAATTCCCCTTTCCACCTGTTCTTTACCCCACAAAGTTTTCCATCAAGTTTTAGGTGGTTAGGCATGAGATTATATGATGTAATTTTTTGACTATTCGAATGCAGCCAAAGCGTGGATTTAAATGGGCCCACATAAATAACAGCGCGGAGGGTGGCCGTATTTCATCGGGATGTAGGTCAGATAACAAGGAACAAGCTAATGTGATGTAAACAAATTAGCATTGCCTTGAACTTGCTGTTCTCAGACATGGAGTTGAGTTGATTAATGGGTTTCTGCGGGCTGGGATTTGAAGTTGGGTGGGAGTGCGCATGATGATGTCATGCAAACACGAAAACAGCTTCTGTAAGGATGCCATCAGGATGCTCCGTTTGAAGCAGAGATCTCAGAGGAATTCTTGATTGGCTCACTCGTTTTCGATTGTTTTTAGACAGCACTTGGGTAGAGGAAATAAACTGGGATTTCAGGATCGTGGAGGAAGAAGGAAGATCAGGGAGGCATTTTTCACTGAATTGGAATAGGTCCACAAAAGTGGACCAGGCATCATCAGCAAATACACAGGAAGTGTGTCAGGCACTGTCAAAATACACACAGGAAGTGGACCAGGCACCATCAGAAAACATACAGAAAGTAGACCAGGCATCATCAGAATGCATACAGGAAGTGGACCAAGCCTTGACACAACCTTACATATTGCTCAAAATGGTAGGCAACAAATCAACAGTGTTAGTTAATTTCTCACTAATAGAATGCATTTATATTGCTTGTACACTCACATCAACACTGTTACTGTTAATTACCATTTACCAAGCACCCAGATTAAATTGCACACTGTGTGACTTTTGATAGGCATTGCCAGGTAATTATTACAGACAAATTATTGTTTTTATGCTTGGCGGCTAACACAGAGCAGCTTACACAGCGAGAAACTTATTTTAATTTACTTTAAATAATGCAATTTCAATTTACACTGAAATGGCTTAATTTAACTTGCTGGCACAATTGGGAGAGGCACGTTGCATCGCAATACAATGTCAGTACATCATATGGGGTTTTCAAACCTGTGACTCTCTCTGATGTATACATTCTAACTCAAATAGACACGGTGAAAAAGAGGTGAGTCGAATTATTTTCTGGGATGCGACATAAATCTGAGTAAAATAAATCTTTGGAGAGAAGGGAGCTGGATTGATTGACGCAAAATGTTGATGCATATTAATTGTTGTGATAGAATCAACCACTGATAAAAGGTTATGTATTCACATGAGATTAGTAACTGACAGAAGTATTTACTCAACATCACGGCTGCTGGTCACCAATGATGTCACACTCAATTAAACTTTTTTCAATATAAATTTTTTCATTTTCTTTAAATATTAACATTTTTTGATTTAGGGAGTCGGTTGAGTTCACCACGCTATCAGGGTTTACAGTGTGTATAGTCATTCTGAATTGAAACAACATCCTAGAAAAAAGGGAATTTTGATTTCTGCTGGACTATAAGCCAATACTGTCACTCTTGGTTTACTGAGCAAAGGAAATTCACATTTAGGAATTCATGACATGCGCTTCAAACACACTAAAAGTCTGCCTTAACTTGTTTTAGCATGGTAATGAGTCATAATATCTTCGTTTCTCTACAGATTTTACGGTTTGGCTGACAGGAGAAATTTTCCTCACCCTGCTGGCAAACCCTGAAATGAGTCAAATTATCACCATATTGTTGATATTTTAACAAAAAAGCAATGAAGTTTTATGTCTAAACATGAGACTGTTATTCAACTGAAATAGGACTACGACAGTTTTCAGAAGCTTCCGTGGTCCTATGATTGCAGATTTTGATCAGTCTCCTGCTCTTATGGGAATACGTCCCGTATCCTGGTCGCCCGATTCTAATGGCTGCCATCAGCGGTAGATTTGAGTCCGCGGATCAAATCGGCTGATTGGGAGGGCTCTGCTGATCGGAAGGCAGTGATGGCTAGTGCATATGGCCAATTTAATAAAGAGTTTGGCGTCTTACAACTCGAAATTAAAATGTCAAAATGTTGTTAAAAACGGAAAAAGTATACCAAGAGTCAGAAAATGAAAATCACCAAGATATATATTTGAATTTTGCCTCATTTCACAACTAATTTAATTAAGTTGTAAGGGTTGAAACTTCTGCACAAAAAGAGTCAAACAACACAGTTCATATTAGTTAGTGGGATCACATGAGAATTTTGGGTGGAATACAGTTAGTCCAAAAACAAAGAAAAAGATCCGAAAAGGGATAATGGACAAAAAGAAGTTGACAGACTATGAGTCCTCCCCAGTGAGTTGAACAAATGACCAGGATTCCTTAAGGAGAGCAGCCAGTCAGCCATGTCCTCTCCCTCTCAACCGCAAGCTGGTGCGTAGTGAGCACTCTGCAGAATAATGGCCACCATAGCATCACTCAGGTGGATGCTACACATTGGTGGTGGAGAGATGAGATTACCCCATATGGCTATGAAGTGCTTTGAGTATCTATGACAAGGTGAGAAATAAATATAGTGTCCATTCACACATTCAGGAGGTTGAATTGATAAGTGAATTAAGTGGGCTGAGTTCATTTGCGGAAGTAAAACATGGCAGGACTTTTGTATTCTGACCCTGGGAATGTCCAGGAGCTGGGCTAATGTGCCTAGGCGATTGCACTGATTATTATTATTCAATTTATTTTTATTTAATTTAATCTTTATTTAACCAGGAAAGTCCCGTCGAGATCGAAATCTCTTTTTCAAGGGAGTCCTGGGGGTAGAGATGGGGAGGGAGAGGGCAATTTGCACAGCCAATCAGATCAGGGGATGATTAGGTGGCAGGTCGAAAGAGCCAGGTTGGGAATTTAGTCATGACACCGGGGAACCCCCTACTCTTGTTGAAGGGTGTCACAGGGTCTTTAATGACCACAGTGAGTCAGGACCTCGGTTTAACGTCTCATCCGAAAGACGGCGTCTCCTTCAGTACAGTGTCCCCATCACTGCCCTGGGGATTGGGCATTATTCCACCGGAGGGAAGATCGCAACATACTGACCCACCAACAACTTTGTTTTCCCAGGTGGTCTCCCTTCCAAGTACTAACCAAGCCCACACCTGCTTATCTTCAATCACACAACTGGTTCAGATCGAATGGTTGGTATGGCTGCCACAAAAAAAGTTGTACATATACATGTAATACATCCGTCAGTTTTTGACTGCAACTGACGCCGCCAAGCCCACTCCCTCATTTTTCTTAACGTTTCGCATCCTGAATCAACTGACCTATGAACACCCTTTACTACCGCCTATCTCCTGACAAAGTCATTTTACTCGATAACTAGTCCATGCCGTTAATCCGGCAAGACTGCACCCACGGAACTGACTTGGATGATTCCACATCTGAGAAATCTGTGTAGATGCTTTGTCAAAATACATTTGGGAATTCTTTGGTCCTAGGATGCTCCAAACAGGCCCACTGGTATGCTTGTCTTGCAGAGGCAATAATGGGTGATTAATGCCAGTTCTTGGATGTATATTCAGTTCACTTTGCTTTCTTATGAACTATGAGTTTAAATTATTGGGGATGAATGAGATTCAGCAATAATGACTGACTTCACGGGCCACAGTTGTGGGTCTTTTCAGTAGTTTGCAGCCAAATTGCAGTTATTTGATTGTGAAAATATTCATAATAATCAAAAATTTTATGAGGTGAATAATTCCCTTGATCTGATGACTGATTAGCAACTTGTTTTCACTCATTTTTAATTTTCAACAATGTGAGTATTACATTGTGATTAATGTTGAATAGAAGAGTATAACAACACATCAATGAGCTATAACAATGTAATAACAGACGGCTGAGACTTAGATGGAAGATGAGCATGGAGGGGTGCAGGAAAGCAGGGATTCTGAGCCTTATGTTGACAGAGCAGGTGTGGGTACAGGCTTCCATTCCTCCTACACAGTGATTTTGCAAATCAACATCCACATTCATTGACATAAACCTTGATTTATAGAATCAGATGCGCAACAACATGGCTGGAATGAAAGCCTGCACTAATGCCAGCCCTTTCTGGATGAAGTGGGGAATCCTGGCATAGAGTAGGTCAGGACATTGGCATTGCCCACGAACTCACCCTATAACAGTGATCTTCCATATCAGAAACTTACAATTGCTCGCCTCCACAATGTACACTGAGGTACTTTGCAGTAAAAGTGAGAGTAAAGTGTCAGTCATAGTAATAAAATGTTGTGGAAGTTATTCGTTTAGAATGAATCCGAACATATCAAAAAAGGTTATATTTCTTGACTGAAGCACTTGAGCAAATAACGGCTTTATACCTGGGATTTATTGAGCCATGAGATCCATTTATTTGAGCAGTCTGAGCTCTATGCCTTTCAACTTAATTCAAAAGCCTCTCAAGAAACCAACTCGTGGGGAAATCTCCCAGCTGCCAGCCACCAGTTAGAGGTAACAGCTAAATAAAATCTGCAATAGTGGTCACGCCATTTTACGGGCACAATTTTTAATCCAAGAAGAGGTTTTTAATAAATTTTAATGCCACTGATGAGGCCTATCTAATGCATGGATGTTGAGATACAAGTCAAAGACCATTTTGAGGCAATTTTGTTAGTTCTATGGTCAGTAAAACAGGGCGACCACCACTCCAATAAGCTGAATATTCTGCATTGATCCAAGTGTACTGGAATCTCTATTATGGGTTAATTTTACATTCAGAATTGCCGTAGTATGCAGTATAAAATTTACAAAACCCAAAACCAGTGAAGTTGGCACGTCATGTAAATCGTAGATAAAAACAGAATACAATGATTTGCAAATTGAATGATTTTTTTTTTTTTGCAAATTGTTATGGCCCCAATTTGTTATTACATTTATAACACAACAGCAACAGCAAGGGATGACAAACACAGTTTTAACAACTAAAACACATTTAATTTTTAAAACAAAGACAAAGACTAATAACAACCTACAACTAAAGACCAAGATTGATAAATAAAAAAAAACAGAAATAATGACAGTCCCTTTTTGGTGGGGTGGCTTGGTGATGTCCTGGATGAAGAAAATGCTCAAACACAGGCAAAGAAATCCACAAAAGAAACGTCACAGGTCTTGAACAGAATGGCAGGTCTGGTCATCTTCTTGCAATTTCTCCTACTACTCTACTGTCTCAATTCTTTTCCTTATATACTTTTTTGCAGAGCCCACCCACATTTAGACCTCTTTTTTTTTAATTTTCTGAGACTTGCCCCAGACATGTCCAGGACATGTCTAAACATGACTCCAGTCTGCTTAACAAAAAAAGGGTAAATACTGCCATCTAGTGGCCTATATTCACATTACACCTCCATTCCAAAAGGGAAAAATTTTGACTCATAAAGGCAAAATTTTTCTTTTCAATACAAAATGGTTAAGTGAACACTTGTCTATATAAACATATCATACAATATTCAAACACATGATATATTATACACATTCAAACAATAAGCAATCAGCAATTACATTGTCTGTACCCTTCACATGCTTAATTTCCAAGTCAAACTCCTGTAAAATCAAACTCCAATTCAACAATCTCCGATTCTTGTTTTTCATCTTACTCAAAAACATTAACGGATTGTGGTCAGTGTACACAATCATTGGCTTTTGTCCTGTACAAACATAAACCTCAAAGTGTTGTAAAGAAAGGACCAGAGCCAACAGTTCCTTCTCTATTGTGGAATAGTTCCTTTGGTGGCGATTGAACTTCCTGGAGAAGTATGCCACGGGATGCTCAATGTCATCAGAGTCACTTCTCTGTAGGAGCACAGATCCACAAGCTTGGTCGCTAGCATCGACCGCGATGGAGAACGGTTTGTTGAAGTCAGGAGATTTGAGCACGGGGAAATGACACAGCAGAGACTTCAGGTGATCGAAGGCTCTCTGGCATGCATCATCCCAGGTGAACTTTACGCCTTTCTTCAGTTGGTTAGTTAGACTGAGAGCAATCTCAGCAAAGTTCTTGAAGAACTTGCAGTAGTACCCGATCATTCCAAGGAAGCGGCGCAAAGCTTTTTTGTTGTCAGGAACTGGAAAGTCCATGATGGCTTGGACTTTAGCATTTATGGGTGCCACCTTACCCTGGCCTATGACGTAGCCAAGATAGGTGACAGTAGCACAACCAAAGTCACTCTTGCTCAGGTTAACAGTCAGGTTAGCCTGGGTCAGGCGCTGGAACAACGTCTCTACATCTTTTAGATGTTCTTCCCAGGAGTCACTCCATGTGATCAGGTCATCGATGTACGCACCCGTGTGTGGCAATCCGGCGATTGTAGACTGTATCATCCTTTGGAACGTGGCTGGGGCATTTTTCATGCCAAAGGGTAGGACTTCATACTGGTACAATCCAGATGGTGTGGCAAAAGCAGAGATGCTCTTGGCCCTCTCAGTTAAAGGCACACACCAATAACCCTTCAATAAATCAATCTTGGTCAGAAACTTTGCTTGCCCTACACTATCAATACAATCATCAATCCTAGGTATTGGAAACACATCAGTTCTAGTTACAGCATTGACTTTGCGATAATCTGTACAGAATCTAGTACTTCCATCAGGTTTTGGAACTAGCACACAGGGTGAACTCCAATCGGAGTTGGAGGGTCTGATAATATCATGTTTTAACATGTACTCAACCTCTTTCTCAGCAATCTTTCTCTTTTCAGGATTCATCCGGTATGGATGCTGTTTTATTGGTTTGGCATCACCAACATCTACATCATGAGAGGCTATAGTAACTCTCTTTGGAACATCAGGAAACAAATCCTCATATTTCTTGATCAACCTTTCAAACTGATCTCTCTGTGAGGGTTCTAAGTGCTGGAGTTTTACATCAAGATTTTGCAACACTTCAGTGTTTGACAATTTACATGAAAGAACTTCAGCTTTAATTCTTGGTTCATCATCTTGAAACTCCCCCTCATCTTCACACGTTTCGACCATTGGAGAATCTGAAGTGACAGCTGCAACCCTAGCATTTCTGTCATGATAAGGCTTTAGCATGTTAATATGACACAATTGTTTTGGTTTTCTCCTATCTGGAGTCTTCACAATGTAATTGAGATCATTGAGTTTTGTCAGAATTTCATAAGGACCATGAAATCTAGCCTGCAATGGATTGGACTGCAAGGGAAACAACACAAGGACCTTGTCTCCTGGTTTAAACTCACGGCTTCTAGCCTTATGATCATACCAAGTTTTCATTTTTCCCTGACTTGATTTCAAGTTCTCTTTGGCAAGGTCACAAGCTGCACGCAATCTTTCCTTGAACTTGCTAACATAGTCTAACAGACTGATTTGCGGCTCTTCCTCTTGCCATTGTTCACTCAATAATAGCAAAGGTCCTCTCACTTCATGACCAAACACTAGCTCAAATGGACTGAATCCAGTAGACTCCTGCACTGCTTCTCTAGCTGCAAACAACAGCAAATGAACCCCTTCATCCCAGTCTTTCTCATGGTCATAACAATAAGTCCTCATCATTGTCTTGAGAGTGGAATGAAACCGCTCTAAGGCACCCTGACTTTCTGGATGATAGGCACTAGAAAGAATCTGTTTTGCACCTAGTTCATACACAACCTGCTGAAACAATCCTGAAGTGAAATTGCTACCTTGGTCTGACTGAATTTCCCTGGGAAGACCAAACAACGTGAAGAACTTTATCAAAGCCTTCGAGATTGCAGTTGCCTTGATGTTACGTAGAGGTATGGCTTCGGGGAATCTGGTAGATGCACACATGATTGTCAACAAGTACTGATTTCCAGATCTAGTCTTGGGTAATGGACCAACGCAATCAACAATGACCCTAGAGAATGGCTCCCCAAATGCTGGGATAGGCTGCAATGGAGCTACAGGTGGGTCTAACTGGTGTTTTCCAACTACCTGACAAGTGTGACAGGTTTTGCAAAAGTTGGAAACGTCTTTCCGAAGCCCAGGCCAAAAGAAGTGTTTCATGATCTTTTCAACAGTCTTGTTAACACCAAGATGACCTCCTAAAGGTAAACTATGAGCCATTGTTAAGATCTCATTCCTATAGACCTTCGGAACAACAATTTGCTTGACCACTGCCCAATCTGCATTGGCAGGGATATCAGGAGGGCGCCACTTCCGCATCAACACACCATCCTTGAGATAATACCCAACTGGAACTGCGTCTATTTCTTTATCAGGAAGGGCTCTCCTCTTTAGTACACAAATTTCAGGATCATTAGTTTGCTCCTCAATCAACCGCTTTCTGGACAGAGACAAGTCTCCAGACACATCAGAATCACCAGACCCATCCGGCTGGCTGAATAGAGAACTGATAAAAGTATCTGATAAGTCCTCAAACGGAGAAACCATAGTAGGCCAATCAGAGTCATGAGGCGAACCACCTGAGTCCTGACTATTCAATGTATTGGACGGCACCACATCATCTTCTTCTTTAGCCTTCTTGGCCATAGCACGAGTCACTGCGCAAGAAGGATACAGAGATGGGTCCTCATCCCCATCTTCAGTGCTCGGCTGTGAAGTAAGATGTACAGGGGGAACTACTTTGCCCCCAGCCAGGTCATTGCCTAGCAACAGAGAAACACCCTTTATAGGTAGACTGGACATAAGTCCCACCTTTACCTGTCCTGTAACTAAATCTGACTTCAAGAATATAGAGCGCAGGGGTACAGATACAGTCCTCCCTTCAATACCTTGTACAAGTATGAAATCCCCTGAAGCGGTCTCATCACGTAACTCCAAGGAGTCCATCAACAAAAGTGACTGAGAAGCTCCGGTATCCCTTAGGATATATATGGGGACAGGAGTAGTATGCTCATTCAGAGCCACAAATCCCTCTGACACAAATGGAAGAAATTCCTCCCTCACGAAGTCAGCTGTATCAGGCTTTTTAGCCCCACAAGAAGCAGGCAATTTAGCAGATCGGTTATCTACTACAGGGGTTTCTAACCTTGTTTTCACAAAGGCTTGGTATCCTTTTCTTTTTCTTTCTTAGCTTTAAGGAACCAACAGTTAGTTGTAACATGACCAGATTTCTTGCAATAACTGCAAACTAGACCACTTTTGTCACAGTCAGCTTTCACACTTTGATCAGACCTGTTACTGGATTTCTGAGCACCATCACCAGATTTGTCTTTGTCTTTGGGTGAGGAATCTTGGGTATCACCGTAACCCTTTTTCTGAAATTGGGACCATTTATTGTTACTGCTAGACTGAAATTTGGACTTATGAGTGAGAACATATTCATCTGCAAATTTGGCAGCTGATTGCAAGTTCAGTGCTTGCTTCTCATTAAGGTAGGTCTTAACATCATCCTTAACACAGTTCTTGAATTCTTCAACTAACACCATCTCTTTTAGTGAGTTGAAATCATCCTTGACCTCCATAGAAGTACACCAGCGCTCAAAGCAAACCTGCTTCTCATTAGCAAATTCAACATAAGTCTGATTTTCAGATTTCTTCAGACCTCTGAATTTCTGTCGGTAAGCCTCTGGAACCAACTCATAAGCTCTCAAAATAACCTTTTTGACAACCTCATAATCAGAGGAATCATCTGCAGACAAAGCCGAATAGGCTTGTTGAGCTTTACCCTTGAGGACAGTTTGCAACATCAGAGGCCAGTGTTCCTTTGGCCACTGGCAACTCTTTGCTACCTTTTCAAAACACTGGAAATAGTTGTCAACATCCTTTTCTGAAAATGGAGGCACCAGTTTTACCTCCTGACTGGCACAAAATTTATTCTTAGTTTCAATTTTAATTTTTAGTTGCTCCATTTGGAGTCTTTCTTCTCTATCGAATTTCTCTAATTCAAAATCTCTCTGTCTCTGTCTCTCTCTTTCTGCTCTTTCCTCTTTCTCTCTCTCAATTTTCTCTTCTCTTGCTAATTTTTCTAACTCAAACTGCCTTTGTTTTTCTTTTTCTTCCCTCTCAAATTCTCTTTGTTTTTCTTTTTCCTCCCTTTCAATCTCTAGCATTTTTAATTTAAGTTCCATTTCTATATTTGGATTTTCCACTGGAAACTGTTCCAGATCTCCTGGTGCAAACACATTTTCATCAATGTAATATTCAACTATCTCTCTAGCCAGTCTTGCTTTTCGCATGGCTGGTTTTACCTCTGTCAGCTCCAACTGTCTGCAAATTTCTAGCAGTTCTGTCTTTTTAAAAGACTTCAAAACCCCTACGGTTGGTGATGCCAAGAAATCATCCATTGCTGTTGTCAATATATATGTATTCAATTTAAAAAAAATCAATTTTACAATTTGAAATGTTAGATTTTTAATAAATGACTCACAAAATGGTCTATCCCGGACCTTGAGCCCCCAATTTGTTATGGCCCCAATTTGTTATTACATTTATAACACAACAGCAACAGCAAGGGATGACAAACACAGTTTTAACAACTAAAACACATTTAATTTTTAAAACAAAGACAAAGACTAATAACAACCTACAACTAAAGACCAAGATTGATAAATAAAAAAAAACAGAAATAATGACAGTCCCTTTTTGGTGGGGTGGCTTGGTGATGTCCTGGATGAAGAAAATGCTCAAACACAGGCAAAGAAATCCACAAAAGAAACGTCACAGGTCTTGAACAGAATGGCAGGTCTGGTCATCTTCTTGCAATTTCTCCTACTACTCTACTGTCTCAATTCTTTTCCTTATATACTTTTTTGCAGAGCCCACCCACATTTAGACCTCTTTTTTTTTAATTTTCTGAGACTTGCCCCAGACATGTCCAGGACATGTCTAAACATGACTCCAGTCTGCTTAACAAAAAAAGGGTAAATACTGCCATCTAGTGGCCTATATTCACATTACAAATAATCATTAACTTAGAATTTAAAGGCAGCAACACATTGCAAAAAAGTTGACACAGGGGCCCTTTTACCACTGTGTTACATCGCCTTTCCTTTTAACGACACTCAGTAAACGTTTGGGGACTGAGGAGACCGATTTTTGAAGCTTTGTAGGTGGAACTCTTTCCCATTCTTGCTTGATGTACAGCTTTAGTTGTTCAACAGTTCGGGGTTTCCTTTGTCGTATTTTACGCTTCATAATGTGCCACACATTTTCAATGGGAGACAGGTCTGGACTACAGGCAGGCCAGTCTAGTACCCGCACTCTTTTACTACGGAGCCATGCTGTTGTAATACGTGCAGAATGTGGCTTGGCATTGTCTTGCTGAAATAAGCAGGGGCGTCCATGAAAAAGACGTTGCTTGGATGGCAACATACAGGTTGCTCCAAAACCTGTATGTACCTTAAAGCATTAATGGTGCCTTCACATATGTGTAAGTTGCCCATGCCTTGGGCACTAATGCACCCCCATACCATCACAGATGCTGGCTTTTGAACTTTGCGCCTATAACAGTCCGGATGGTTCTTTTCCTCTTTGGTCCGGAGGGCATGACGTCCACAGTTTCCAAAAACAATTTGAAATGAGGACTCGTCAGACCATAGAACACTTTTCCACTTTGCATCAGTCCATCTTAGATGAGCTTGGACCCAGCGAAGCTGGCGGCGTGTCTGGGTATTGTTGATAAATGGCTTTCGCTTTGCATTGTAGAGTTTTAACTTGCACTTGCAGATGTAGCGACAAACTGACAGTGTTACTGACAGTGGTTTTCTGAAGTGTTCCTGAGCCCATGTGGTGATGTCCTTTACACACTGATGTCGGTTTTTGATGCAGTACCGCCTGAGGGATCGAAGGTCACGGGCATTCAATGTTGGTTTTCGGCCTTGTCGCTTACGTGCAGTGATTTTTCCAGATTTTCTGAACCTTTTGACGATATTACGGATCGTAGATGATGAAATCCCTAAATTTCTTGCAATAGCTTGTTGTTTTTAAACTGTTCGACAATCAGCTCACGCATTTGTTCACTAAGTGGTGACCCTTGCCCCATCCTTGTTTGTGAATGACTGAGCATTTCAGGGAAGCTGCTTTTATACCCAATCGTGGCACCCACCTGTTGCCAATTAGCCTGTTCACCTGTGGGATGTTCCAAATAAGTGTTTAATGAGCATTCCTCAACTCTCTGTCTTTTTTGCCACTTGTGCCAGCTTTTTTGAAACATGTTGCAGGCATCAAATTCCAAATGAGCTAATATTTGCAAAAAATTACCAAGTTTACCTGTCCGAACATTAAGTAACTTGTCTTTGCCGTTTATTCAATTGAATATAGGTTGAAAAGGATTTGCAAATCATAGTATTCTGTTTTTATTTACGATTTACACAACATGCCAACTTCACTGGTTTTGGGATTTGTATGTTGGAGTGTTCATATTTACTTTCACAATAGGCCCAGTGCCAAAAAAAAAAAAAAAAAAAAATATATATATATATATAAATATATTTATATATATATATACTGCATAATGGAAACTGCTGGTACTTAATGTTGTGTTGAATCTGTTCTTGTGCCGCTGAGAGAGTAACTCATTCATAATAAACAAAGATGCCCAGCATAGATGGGAGCAGCTGGAGAGGGAGGAAGATGGTCATATTCCCCTTGTATCCATGGAGTCTGTACTTACAGTCAGGCCCATAATTATTTGGAAGTGATACAATTTTCCTCATTTTGCCTCCTTATGCCACCTCGATGGATTTGAAACAATCAAAATGTGCTAGTGTAAACTCTCAATTGAGAAAGTTTTATCAAAATTCTAGCTTGAATAATGTTGGGCAGGGGTGTCCAATCTTCCCCATAAAGAGCCGGTGTGGGTGCAGGTTTTTTTGTTCAGCTCAGAGGTACAACACCTGATTCCACTGATTAACTGATCAAGGGGTTCAGTCAGGACATTGATGGGTAGAATCAGGTGTGTAAGTGCTGGGCTGTAACAAAAAGTAACTCCCACACCGGCCCTTTGTGGAGTATTTTGGACACTACGGGTGAAGGGATTAGAATTCTTATACAATGGCCTTCCTTCCAAATTTATGGGCTCAAAAAAACTGGACAAACAGACAAAAAGCTATTATTTGATATCTGTCTGCAACTTGGTAGTGATTTGTTTGTATTAAATGACTGTCTGAAGTCTGGAACCCATAGACATCACCAGACACTGGGTTCTTGCCTCGTCATGCTCTGCCAGGCCCTCGCTGCAGCTGTTTTCAGTTCCTGCGTGTTTTTGCAGTGTATTGCCTTCAGCGAGAAAAAATGCTTGATTGAGTGGATTCTATGTCAGGCTAATGACTTGGCGACTATGAAGCAGTCCAAATCTTTGCTTTCAAGAATTCTTCCTTTTTCAGCTAGCAATTCACAGCACGCGATTGTCCGCCTGCACAGTGAAACTCCATCCAATGGGTTTGCAGCATGTGGCTGAATCTGAGCAGATAATATAGTCCCATACTGCTCAGAATTTATTTTGCTGCTTTTTCTGGCAGTGACAGCAAGTGCAAGGGAAGTAGTTCCATTCGCAGCCATACATGCCCACACATGACCACTTTTCAAAGATGAGCTGCTTTGCCTTGAATTGTGCGCAGTTCCTTCCCTTCTCCATACTCTGCTCTTCCAATTATTCTGGAACAAAGGTATCTTTGTTTTATATACTCATGAGATGCTGTTCCAGAACAGCTCGGGCTTTTTTTTCAGGTATTATTTTTTTAATTGATTAATAAATAAATGTATTATTATTTATTTATTTTGGTAAATTACTGTTCTGAGGAATGCTAATTGTTCATATCTTGAGGTGATCCCTCTGCACTTCTGAAGTCACCATCTCTTGATTGTGCACATTAACCTTGGTTCATTATTTTTATCATAGGGAGGGCAAAATATTGGAAGCACCCAATGTTAACCACATATAATTTCATAAATAATATGAAATATTATCGAGAGCACAATTATGCAAGGATCCCCACCTGTCACTTCAAATAAGTTCAAAGTATGTGAGTTCTTAAACAACGTCAAACCAGCTGGACTGTACTAGGTCCAAAGAGAAATGCAGTCTCCATAGCAAAGAAAGCAAAGGAATGACGGTGCTAAGCCACCGATCAAGGATACGTCCAAAAGACGTCTTTCGGAGGTCTTCCACGTAGGCCTACGTCTAAATGACGTCCCCTTAGGAGCCAAAATAAAAGTTTTTACGACATTTCCTGGATGTCCCGTTTTGATGTCCACCAGACCTCAGCACAAGGTTAAAAATTTGTTCACCGGTGGTCATTCTGGACGTTTCTTCAACGTCAACTGCACACTTATTTTAGAGATACTTGACGGGGAAAGAAAACATTTCACTTCCCAATCTCCTTCCTTCAGCTATTTTGCAAACCTCTTTCGCCTATATCACCGACTGTTTTATTAATTCTTGAGTGCCGCTTCTGAGCCATTGAAATGAAGACTCATTATGCTATGCCATGCAATGCACATATATGCGAAGGGGTGTTACGGCCCGATCTAGGTAGTGCAACCACAGGTAGATAAATGAAGGAAGCACGGGGAGAGAAAACTGTGGCAAATACAAAAGGACCTGAACGCTGCCCAGCACTCCGGTCCCTATACTGCCTAACCAGAGCTAACTAAAACCTAACGCTAGTCTTCGAAGGTTTACCAGGCACGGGGTGGCTTTTAAACACGCAACTCCAGAACGCTCCGTCCAGAAGCGTGGACTGAGCGAGCGAATCGTGTACCCCCTTCAGAAACAAGTTTCCACCCAGAGTCACCTCCAAAAATAACAAAGGGAAAATAACAAAGCAAAACAATAAAGAGGTATCCCAATGGAAGGATAGTAAGATCCAGCTGGGACTACCCTAGCTAACCAGAGTAACCGAACAGCACACAGAAAGGGCGAGAGCGAGGTAGTCGGACACGAGAATCAACGTCAAAAACCGGGCATCTATTACCGAGCAACCAGATGGAAGGGCAAAAGCAAAAATCAAAGTCACAGAGCTACAGGCTAAGGGTCAATCACAGGAATCCAAACAAACCATAAGCAGGGCAAGGCAAGAATCGTAGGTCAAAACAAACTGGTCCAACACAGAAGGCAATCGAAATACTCACAGTTTAGAAACGCTAATTACAAATGGAAGAAGAGCTAGTCTTCCACAGGAGCGCACGTGGCGCCCTTATAAACGCACCGCCCCCGGAAGTGGAACTTTCCATTCAGGCCCAAGCAGAACCAATATTAGGGCAAAGGTCATAACACCCCCATCCTAAAGAGAAAACCTGTGCTTTCAGGTTTTTTACTAAGAGTAGCAGCGTGATAGTGCATTGGCTACAATGTTTTCAGACCCTCTTTTGTGGACAACTCTCAGGTTAAAGCCTTGAATGATTAAGGACCAACGCATGAGGCGCTGATTAGCATTGCACATGCGTTGGAGGAAAACAATTGGGTTATGGTCAGTATAGACTAGGATGGGTCTGGACTAGACCCTAGATACACTTCAAAATGCGGTAAAACTAGTAAGAGTGCCAAGGCTTCCTTCTCAATGGTGCTGTAGTTAAACTGATATCGGTTAAATTTCTTTGAAAAGAAACAGATTGGGTGAGCGATTCCAAGCTTGTCCTCCTGAAATAGTACTGCTCCAGCTCCAGTGCCACTGGCGTCCACCTCCAACATAAATGGCTGGGTGTAATCAGGAGCAGACAACACTGGGGCATTACATAACAGACTTTTGACAGAATCAAAGACACGCTGGCAGTCAGGGGACCATGTAAATTTTTGAGAGGCGTGTAGGAGGTTGGTGAGTTGCGAACGACAGACGAAAAATTTCTACAGAAACTTCGGTAATACCCAGCCATTCCCAGAAAACGCCTGAGTTCTCGCCTGGCCTTGGGAATAGAGAAGCCTTTAATAGCCTCAACCTAAGCATTCACCGGACAAACAAACCCTTGACCCACCTTTTTTCCTAAATATGTAATGGTTCCATGTCCAAACTCACACTTCTCAAGGTTAAGAGTTAAAGAAGCTTCTTGGAGGTGTAAAAAAACAGACTCTAAGGTGCTGAGATGATGTTCCCATGTAGCAGATTAAACTACGAGATCATCGAGATAAGCCTCACAATTATCGATACCAGCCAAAACTTTGCTCATTAGCCTTTGAAATGTGGCTGGTGCATTCTTCATTCCAAATGGCATTACTGTGTACTGCATAAAGGCATCTGGAGTAGCAAATGCTGACAACTCCGAAGCACGTTCAGTCAAAGGAACCTGCCAGTAGCCTTTTAATAAATCAAGTTTTGTGACAAACTTAGCAGTTCCTATTCTATCAATGCAATCCTCCACTCGTGGAAGAGGGAAGGAGTCAGGTTTTGTCACACCATTAAATTTGCGATAGTCGGTACAAAAGCGAAAGGTGCCATCGGACTTAGGCACCAACACACAAGGAGAACACCAAGGACTCGAACTGGGAACAGCAAGACCATTTTCTAGAAGATACTCAACTTCCTTTTTCATAATAGACCGCTTTGTAGGGTTAACACGATATGCATTCTGTTTGATAGGTTTATGACCACTCACATCAATGTCATGTTCCAGTATTGTAGTTCTCGAGGGGATATCTGAAAACAATGACAAATGTTTCCCAATAAGCCGTGTTACATCAGCCTGTGCATTCTCTGGTAAATGAGACAGCTTTAATGCGAGCGCTTGAAGAGCTTCTGAGTTGAGTAACCGAGCAGGGGACAGACAGGCACAGGTCTGGCCTAATCCATCTACTTAAGGGGAGTAATCAGACATCGGTACATCAACATGAGGAGTTGAAATAAGGGCGACTGGTGAGGGTGCGGAAGGCTTTGCATCTTCCGAGCGCGATACATAGGCCTTCAACATGTTGATGTGGCAGACCCGGGATTTGCGCTTCCTGTCAAGAGTTTTGACGATATAATCGGTATCATATTATTTTTTTTGTATTATATAGGGCCCGGAGAACCTTGCCTGGAGGGTGGACCCAGGAATCGGAAGAAGCACTAAGACTGAATCCCCAACCTTAAACGAGCGTTGAACCGATTTTTGGTCAAAGCGGGACTTCATTTGGGCCTGTGAAGAACTTAAGGAATGTTTAGCCAATTCCCAGGCTGCATGTCATCATTCTCTGAAAGTGCTGACATAATCCAAAACGCTGCAGGAAGGAGATGGGCTTTGATTAGTCCCCAACCACTGTTCTTCCAGGACCTTTAGCGCCCCCCGTACCGTATGCCCGAAAACTAATTCAGAGGGGCTAAAATCAAGGGATTCCTGCACTGTGTTACGGATGGCAAATAATAAAAAGAGAACTGCTTCATCCCAGTCTTTCCCTTGGTCAAGGCAGTATGTCTGGAGCATCGTTTTTAGAGTTTAGTGGAACCTTTCCAGAGCTCCTTGAGACTCTGGATGATACGCACTAGATATTTGATGGCAAATATTAAACTGTTTCATCACCTTTGCAAATAATCTAGACGTGAAGTTTGACCCTTGATCTGTCTGTACATACTTTGGGAGACCAAATGTAGTGCAGAACTTAATAAGAGCTTTTACAACAGCCTGAGCTTTAAGGGTGTGGAGGGGAATGGCTTCGGGAAATCTAGTTGCAGTGCACATGAGCGTAACTATTTCCAGATCTGGTTCTCGGGAGCGGTCCGGTTCGCTAGGGGAATGATTCTCGCTTGGGGTGCGAGAGGTCCTGGGTTCATCTCCCGGACGAGCCCCCACTTAATACGGCCCGATCTAGGTAGTGCGACCACAGGTAGATAAATGAAGGAAGCACGGGGAGAGAAAACTGTGGCAAATACAAAAGAACCTGAACACTGCCCAGCACTCCGGTCCCTATACTGCCTAACCAGAGCTAACTAAAACCTAACGCTAGTCTTCAGAGGTTTACCAGGCATGGGGTGGCTTTTAAACACGCAACTCCAGAACGCTCCGTCCAGAAGCGTGGACTGAGCGAGCGAATCGTGTACCCCCTTCGGAAACAAGTTTCCACCCAGAGTCGCCTCCAAAAATAACAAAGGGAAAATAACAAAGCAAAACAATAAAGGGGTATCCTGATGGAAGGATAGTAAGATCCAGCTGGGACTACCCTAGCTAACCAGAGTAACCGAACAGCACACAGAAAGGGCGAGAGCGAGGTAGTCGGACACGCGAATCAACGTCAAAAACAGGGCATCTATTACCGAGCAACCAGATGGAAGGGCAGAAGCAAAAATCAAAGTCACAGAGCGACAGGCTAAGGGTCAATCACAGGAATCCAAACAAACCATAAGCAGGGCAAGGCAAGAATCGTATGTCAAAACAAACCGGTCCAACACAGAAGGCAATCGAAATACTCACAGTTTAGAAACGCTAATTACAAATGGAAGAAGAGCTAGTCTTCCACAGGAGTGCACGTGGCGCCCTTATAAACGCACCGCCCCCGAAAGTGGAACGTTCCATTCAGGCCCAAGCAGAACCAATATTAGGGCAAAGGTCATAACAGGGGGAAAATCGAAGATCATGTGTATATCGCGTCGGTCAATCCAGGACCATATCTGTATTTCAATACAACGCACAAATAAGGTTCAAGATTTAGGCGTCTAAATATGACCCCCCATTTAGACCTGGACAGCGGCGCCTGCAGCTGTACGCACTGAGCATACCAAAAATCCTAAAGCGTACCGCTCGAATCATGGTGCCGGTGCGGTCTTGGGGGGCAGTGCGTGCTAGTGCTGAGGGACAGGGAGGGGCAGAATCGAGGCGGGGCGGGGCATGTAGAACTAAGAAAACTCATTGGTTAGGGGAGTGACAAAGGATTAAAATTTCTCTCTGAATTCGTTCAAGTATGCACAGGAAAAAAGCTTTCAATTTGCGCAGCCCTGGATCGCTCCGTCCAAGAAACAGGCGAGCGCAATAGACATGGCATTAAAGCCATTAATCAATTAAGCCATTGATCTCATAAATACGTGTGGTCGGCAAAACGTGACTCTTCGGAGCCATACGAGCGGAGCAATTCTCACGCATTTCTAAAGCCTAGGGCGCAAAGGGGGATGCCACTTTAAACCAATACTTAGCCTACAACTCGCTCCTGCCAACGCAAATTATTGTGGCTACCAAGTTCAAAATGAGATCATTGATTTGTGGGAAGAAAAATTCGAAATGATATTGTGCAGAGTCAGACATGTCAGACTCAGCCCGTAAAATGGTTTTCTGTCATTCTTGATGTGTCAGCTGACATCAGCGATTCAGAACAGGTGTCCCTGTCGGTGCGTTATGCGCACTGTACCCGGGTAACTTCTCCGTGAGAGAGGACTTTAGTGCTTCATTTCTGATGCTGACACCACGGGCGAGGCGCTAACTAAGCTCTTGCTTGATCAGCTGAAATTGCTAAACGAGCCCAAGTTGCGCAGGGAAACGACGGTGCGGGAAATGTAAGTGACAAGGTGCTGGCGCGCATCCAGAAACTTTATCCTGATGCTGCCTATGTTCACTGCCGCAATCGTGCCCTAAATTCGGCCATTGTGCACTCAACCCGTTTACCGTCAGTCAGAAATGCATTAACCACCGTCCACGACATTGTAAACTTCATATCTGCCTCACCGAAACGACTGAAGAACTGTTGCCGTAAGTCAAAACTCTCTGACATGAGAATTAGGTCGGGCACCTGGAAGGACAGCCACCAATATCAATGAAACTATAGCTCTGAAAAAATCACCACAAAATTGAATGATCAATATGCAAGTAATTCTGGGCGAATACAATCAGTCGTGAACTGGACTGGTTTAATGGCACAGTTCCCAAAAACTTGACCACCTCTGGTTTCAAATTGCAAACGCAATCGCAATTTTCAACGCAAACTGCAGATCATATGACCGAAGACTCAGGCGATGAGCGAGTTCATGTTCGTGGGCTGAATGTATTGCTGCGGAACAGCTGGTGCGCGAGGTCCCCAGTCATTTCTGAGCGGCGCGGCAGATGAGATGGAGATTAAGGGTGTATGGACCTCTCCATCCCCCCGGCCTTAACCGTAATGACATATGGACAGAGTGAGATAAGGTGGCTAATCCTAAACACATTTACCCTGCCAAGGATGTCAAAGTCAATTCCTGTCAAACCCTAACGACTCAATTAACCCCACACTAAATTAACCTATAAACGTGTGACAGTAAAACTGTTCGCCGCCAAGCAATTAAAACGTTAAAAAATGTGCCGAACGTAAATTGCTCTGACCCTTTAAAGCGCTGCTCAGCGCTACCTGCTGCAGCGCACGACTTCAATGTCAGTGATGGACAGATCACTTCAATGTCAGGAGGAGGAAAGCAGCTTGTAGCCGTTATAGATTTAATCGCTTCACTCGCGGATCAGCCGAATTGATCCGGAACACCCCACTCAGCACGAAAGAGTTTTCCGTCAGAGAGAAAAACAGATTGCTCCTCTCAAATCCGCCTCATCAAGTCCTCTCAGCGAAATAATTTCTCACTCTTTCTCTTTCGATTTGTCACACACACTCCTTCTTGATCAAATTTAAGCTCAAGATTCTGCGCTGGTATGCAGAAAATAGCCTACTTCCGCGGCAACACGTAGGCCCCACTCAATGTAAAATAAAATAAGTAAAACGAATTGTAGGGCAGTAATGTGTATTTAACCTCTTAAACTCCAGGGTCCCCCAATTGGGAGACCCTGAGACTCACCGCAGCAAAATACCTACAACGCCGCGCTAATTAAGTAGCAATATAGTCATATTACACATCAAATGAAACAGGAGAGCCTCTGTTACAAGCACATATAAGTCATTTTTACAGACACCAAGCACAACTCAAACGCCAAGCATATTAATGTTCAAATATCAAAATCCGAGAAGCGTCAGAAAATCAACCCTCTCTCCACATTTCCATGTCTCCCTCTCTGATACTTCATGCTACACAAACAGAGATATACTCTATTCATTCTGGGTATGTCATTTTCAAACAGAAACCTAAAAAAGAGGCTGGGGCTTAAGAGGTTAATGGCACTAATAGGCTTATTAACGCCAAAAAGAATTAGGTGGTTATTTCAATATTACAGAAAAAAATAAAACGTTTTAAAAGGTTTCAGAAGGCTTCTTTTTTCTGTCAAAATGGTCCAATGTCGTTGCCCAAATGCGTTGCCCCAAACACAAAAAACAGGGGGGGAGCTGCACCTAGTAAAATTAGTATGAATATCTCTCTCTTGCTTCTGTCTCGGCATCATCCTGTTTATGCAGCTGCAAGGTTGATTCACTGCATGGATACAATTATCAAAATAATGTTCACTCAAATGCATCACAGACGAATAAGATGTCCCCCAGCCAATTAAGGATGGCGAAAGTAGGCAAGTGGAGCCTTATGGGTTTGTAGTAGCCTATTAGTCGTAAGATGTGGAGACATGTTAGTCTGGCAGAGAGAACGGACCGTTGCTGCAGATTTGAGAGCAATCGCCGGTGACACAGCGTGATGAGAGAGCGGGGGTGCGGGGGAGTCTAATTACCTACCTGTGACCCGACCTCGGATTTAAATCCGCTTTCCGCTGCGTATTAAAAAAGAATAAAAAAGATGAGCAATGGAGAAAAAAAGAAAAAAAAAAGTGGAGATTTAATGGGCCGCATGAAATATTCATGACAGAGAAGATCAGGGAAAATGGGAAGACCATGGCAACAAACTACACCTGTTTCCGGAGAATTCCGCTGGGAACTGCGGTACCCTGATGGGGTTACATTACATGCGCACAGCCTCTCCGGGCTGGGCGGGGAGTGTTTAGAGGAGTTATCAGAATTGGTTCTACCGTTACAGGTTCTGTCAATCACGCCACCCGCGCAGAGAACAGGCAGCTCCGTGAGACTGCGATCAAGCAGGGCCCTTATGCTGTGATGCACTTTTGATGATGATGTCCTGAATATAATTACGGCAGATTCTGTCATAGCAAAGCACGAGAATGCGTTTAACCGTTACAGAACCTGTCAATCAAGCTGAACCTTTGACAGCTTCTGAGTCAAAAATCTTTCCAGTCCCAAGACCAATTTGATGTGTCAGCTGATCGGTGATTCAGCTGTAATTAGCAGTATGTTATGTCAGTCGGCTGTAATCACCTGTACGTCACACTTAAGTGCTGTTCTTTCGGCTTTTAGTCATGTATGGCACGTTTGAAAGTGACTCCTCTGCCGTGACTCAGGACACTGAGGAGCTATAGGCCTCCTAGCGCATTCCTGTGATAAGCAATTGAGCTGAAACGGGACAACAACATCCCTCTACAAGATCGAGCTAATAGCTGCCACCTCAATAAATCAGTTTTATATGAGAAGCAAGAACCATAAAAAATACAATCTAAAACAGTAAAATACAAAAACAATGGCGCTATTACTGCAGCCACTGCTTAGTCTAATCACCGGTGAGTCGTTTTGGATTTAATGGCTGTCATGAAATGGAACACGGCCAGAACCTCAGCTTTGAATTCCTATCCCCTGTTCTACATCTTTCCCATCCATCTGGCAGTATACCGTTACCTCTGATAGCTAATTTCCAAATGTTGATTCTAGCAATGAAAGATGGCTCAGCACTGAAGTGTTATAACCAGGCCATTTCACTCATTTTGCATAAACTGGTTGTGATTTAAACACAGGGCCTGTCGTGACCCAGACCTGGAAAGTGTGGAGGCAGAATACAATCCAACAGTGAGGATTATGGACAGTAACACAATAACAGTGGGATGGAGCTCAGAGGAAGGCACAGTTCAGTTCAAATTTTGTGGGTAAGTTGGGTAAAGCCAATCTTGGACCACTGACTTTCCGAGATGACTGCAAGCTGGAGCGCACACTTTGCCTGAGCTGAACTTTCCACGAGAAGGATGGAGTGGCTGAAGGGGCACTTGATTCCAATCCTGATGACCGTAGAAGAATTGCGAGCTTGTTCCTAACAAATTGGACTGAAGAACAGACTTGTAAAGGGTAAACAAAAAAAGGGTCTCAATCTTGTGCTCTGAATTAGACTTGGGAGCTTGTTCTTTTTAAGCTGGAGAGGAACAGACTTCGACTGGGTTAACTTGAACGAGTTCCAATCCAGGATCCTGAGTCGGCCCGAGAGCTTGTTCGAATCAAGTCAGCAAAGAGGAGGGCCTCCGCAAATTACTATTATGAAAGGATAAGTTTAAGTTTCTAAAGACAAATAGTTTACACCAGGAAATACTGACTGGTTTCAAGCATGAATCGCAAATTACAATCCAGCTACTTGCATCTCAGTTCAGGGCATTTAATTACACATCGCAGACACATAAGGTAGTAACAACGAAACAAGACAAAGCTGGGAATGCGGGCATAAACTAATCAAAGGAGGCATACTTCTAATAAACATGCAAGTTACTAAATGGGAGGAGAAATGGGAGGCATTCACATGAGGGTTGTGACACAGGCCATTTCTTTGTGCAGTATGAAACCGCATCACCATCATTACCACGATCAAAGGTGATCACAATGGTTATCATCCTCATCATCATCATCGTCATTAATGACTAACACTGAATAGATGGCAGCAACTAACCTAAGAGGAGACCCTTGTTGGAAATAAGACTCTCTCTGTGCCTCCTAGTCAGAAGCCCACACTAAAACCCGGTGGCAGAAAATATTAAAGCCTGTGATATTGATTCTGCTTTTATCGCAGCTCTCCTCTGAGAGAAAGAGATTATTGGCAGCAGACGTCTCAACGATTTGTCCGTTCTGGAGTCAGAAAAAAAAAAAAAAACACTAAAGCACAACATTTGTATGAAATATTCTGTGTGTCAAATTTTATACTTCAAAACCCGTATGGAATTACATTTTGAACAACAAACCCGTCAAATCCCAGCACTGTCTCCCACAATAAATGTGGAATGTTTTGTGTCAATAACTTGTCAAAATGCCTGATCCAACTGAATATGTCCCTCCAGCATTTCTTTAAATGTTGTTTACCTCGCTTTCAGTTCCCCATCCTGTTCTTCCTTCATTGGTGTTATTTTATTTTTTCTCTTTATTCTTCAATTCTCTGTAACTAAATATAAATGGACTTTATGGGGAACGTGCATCACACAAGCCCATTTGGGCTTCCCTGTGCTATCCCAACGCTAATTTCATCAATTCTATTTTCATATATTCCGTCTGTTTGCCTTTGTTGTGCATGATTTAAAGTGAACTGTGTATAGGACGGCTCGGAAATAAATAGTGGCCGTCAATTCACAGAGGTCAACAAGGGATCACCGACATGAAATTAATTAAAAATGTTACTTGCCATACAAGCCACGAATATCACCTTATCGATTGCTAATTATGTTATAATTAACATTTATTTTAATGCAATGAATCATGGCTCGTGCTCTGACATGCCTCCTTCATATTCTGTTCATTTAGATTTAACAGAACCAGCTAAGCACGGGGGCCAGGAAGGGATCGATACCGGTACATTAAAGGAGTCCTGATTAAACGGCTCCAGTTTAATGAAGCAATTAATCAATGATGTCTCCACGTCACACCTCCGTGCATCGAGACAGGTCTGGAAACGCACCCGCCCTCGCTTTCTGAACCATAGCTTTTGTGTTTTGATCACGGCGAAGACCTATTTTTCTCTCCATTCAGACCACTAGGTTCAAACAGTCTTTATACTCTCTAAAAAAGGCTTGTGTTCTTGAGGAAAACCATTTTATTTCTAAGACAAACCCTCTATGGCAGGTGTGAAAAGTGTAAGAACTCCTTGAATGAACCATTTGCCCGACAATGAATCGCTGACCCAGATACATCTTCCGCAGAGACACCGAAGAGCTTTTTTTCGAAACGGTTTTTCTCCAGAGAGACTTTTTTTTTTTGGTTTTCACATTTCAGGTGCTACGGCAGAATTTATCACTTCCTTTATAAAAGCTTACAGCCGACCCCTGCTTTTTTGGTCCAACATGGCCGATGATGTGAGGCGCTATTTCGTGGATGTCGATCTTTTGGATGACTTAAAGGGCAGCTTATGACATAGTGATCTGGTTGTCCCAATGGGACTCAGAGGTTTGATGGCTGATGTCCCCACAATGGCAGCAATAGGATCAGGGCTGCCGTTTGGTCTGAGAAAGGGAGCTTGGTCCCCGACGAGTCTAATCAACCCTGATTTACTTAGGATAAAAGGATATGTTAACAAACCCCACAGTCATGTAAATAGTAGAGTTAAATAGTAGGGTTCAGCAAAATTAGACACCCCATCCCCACAGAAATATATTGTCTCATTTGTGGATGGCAGTGCAGGAAAGGATGAATGAATGAAGGAATGAGATAGGGAACAACCCTGATGTTTTGAGCACTGGAAAACTGTGCTCGAGGCAACTAAGTGTCGATAGTTTCGTTCTAAGCTTTGCCCAGTTGGACCAGGAAATGGTTCTGAGTTTCTCTAACAATCAAATCAGAGGATTCGGTGCATCATGCAGAGCAAGCTCTGGGCATCGAACAATTGTACTCAAGCATTCTCAATGACCTGAATTTTGGGCCGCAAGGTTTCGCTTCTCATGCACCAGTACGGACGATTCCCAGGAGTCACAGGGTGTAACTGGAGTGTTACGCCACTGCACCAGAGAAAAAGGGCACAATTTGACAAGAAGGTTCTGTTAGTCACGTGCCCAGACTAAAGATGGGCACTGGAGGATTCCAGATGGTCAGATGACTTGATTAGAGGGAGCCTAACACCTGCCATTTCTCAGCAGAAGGAACGGAAGCTGCAGAATTACAGAGCTGTGGGAGAGAATCCAGTCCCAGCGTCGAGCCCTCGAGATTCTGCACTTCAGGATAACGTAGCAGCCGACGTGTGCAGCCACCCGAGCTTAGACTGAAAGCAAGGGGAGGGACGGACACTAGAATAGATACTAAATGAACAAGTCTGTAGAGGAGAGGGGAAAACAGAACTTGTGAAAGAGTCTGGGGACATGGGGGGAGGGGAGTGGGCTGGTAATTGGATCGTGTTTTCGGTTGTTGTTTTCTCACCACTCACAGTCATCGACATGCTCTGCTCCTAATAGCTGCATTGTGTGCGTAGCTCTTCTTCTTTGTTTTGTTCGACGCAATCCTGACGCTCTCAGATGAGCCGCTAGGGCGTGCAGAGTTTTCATTCTCTCCCGCCCCTCTGTTTGTGTTTCCATAACAGTGTTTAATTAAGTTCAGTAATCACCGGGGACGTGTAATTAATCAGCGCCAGGATTTATAGACGCCGGGTCCCGTGGTAGCAAACTGAAGTCTATCAAGCTAAGAGCTAAAACGGCAGTGCTGCCAAGTCATGTAGCAGTTTGGAAAGAGGATTTCTAACCCGGCCATCCCATTGGGCAAAACAAGCACCTCATCAGCTTCCTTTGACAGGCAGAATAACACAAAAATCAGATGGGCCCAACAGTTTTTGAGAGGTCCCCTAATTATATATACTGTATATATATTTTTTTTTTCCTGAGTGTCCCAAAAACTATGGACCTCTCTGCTTGAAGCTGAAATTTATCAGATTCTAATCCACATACAAGCAAAGCCTGGCAGGAGGTGATGTTATGACTAGTTAACCTTTCTGCAGACCTTGTGTTTTACCTTGTGGTGCTGGTCACGTCGCGTTCTGGGAAGAATGTCAAATTCCACACAACTCTGGGTGTTTTCATTTATTTTTTTAGTCATTAAGGGCAACCGTGTCAAAACATTTCACTCCACTGACCTTCCTCTCCATAAGTCCTTGTAGCGACACAGAATTTTGATGGCGATGATAACGATGGCGAAGATATGATGACGACGCAGTGGAAAGTGACAACTTGAAGATGACGATGTTACGATCATGAGGAAAGTGATAATGATGATGATGATTATGGTAATTTCAATAATAATGGAAATGTGATGATCATTAAGACAGGATATAATGACTATACAATGAGGACAAAGATAATGATGACCGTGTCACAGAGATCCTGATGACGTCATGATAACCACAATAACTATAAAGGTCATGGTGAAGAGGATGATGATGGTGTCCATGAAATTTTGACACAGGAATCGAAATAAATTAGACGGGAGAAGGCACTTATTTTGGGGAAATTGAGAATGTCGTCTCTTAGCTAAGCGGATCCAGAACATTCTAATCTCAGCAAAATCGCTTCAGAGACACACTCATCTAATGCCACATTCTTCTTTAAGAGAACTCCGCAATTCATCGCTTTTAGTCTGATACTTATAAATCAGTCGAGAAATTGATAAAAATCAGTTTCAAGTCATTTTAAACTCCCCCCACCACAAATGTTTAATTTTTCTAATGTTAAGAAACCTCCGTCCCTATTCTGGCCCCTTAGATCATACAGCAGACAGACATGGTGCTCAAACCCTAGTGGTTACTGGAGGTATTGCAGTCTATCAAGCCTATTGGTGCTGAAAAGCAATTTTCCAGTCGAGGTCCATTCTGAATTATAGCCATTGTGGTGACATTATGCTTTTTTGGACATAACACTTTCGAATTCAGAAATTTCTTTCCACTGGTGAGCCCTTTGCTCCCAGGAGGTCTTTCTTTCTGAACACCAGAGATGAAAATTCATGTTCAATTTTCATTCCTATTCATCTCTTCCTGTTTAGGAACACAGTGCACAGGCTCTGCCGCCAAAATAGTCAAACACGGCCATGTCTTCGGCGGTTCCCCGGGGAATCTTTGGAACCAGTAAGCAGAGGCTTGTCTCCAGTTCTAATTCTATCTCTGCGCCTCAAATTCCCTTCAAAATCAAGGGGCTGTTCCCTT
Organism: Gymnothorax reevesii; assembly: GCA_029721435.1. Lineage (NCBI taxonomy): Eukaryota > Metazoa > Chordata > Actinopteri > Anguilliformes > Muraenidae > Gymnothorax > Gymnothorax reevesii. The sequence goes on along the minus strand of CM056577.1, from coordinate 126,438,063 downwards.
TGGAGTCCACAGAACTGGCATACAGAACCAACCATCAGTTCTTATGCATCTCAACGTCTCAAATACAGAGACTGCATTCACCGCTACGCAAGACGAGGCGGATTGGGCTGGGCTGAATGGTGAAAATATTTGGGTTCTCTGTGCCACCTGCGGCGGATACGAAGTCAGTCTGGGGTTGAGGCACAGAGGGAAATAACAGGTATTACACCAACTCCCACACAGAGCCCTTATCCCATCACTCGCCACTTCCAAACCCAATTTTTTAAAAATAAAAATATCACACGAGGTGGCATCGAGCAGCGATCAGACACAGAAACGGAAACAGAATCCGCCCGCCACCGGCGAGTAGAATTACCGAGGCAGCCCCACACCATCACCACTTATTTCAAGTCCCCCTCTGTTTTGAAAAATTGCCACGGGGATCATAGGTATTGGTGTAATAAAGCAGAGAATGCAAAGTTTTGCACCTGGCAGCTGGTATAAATAATGCAGAGGGAGCAGTGATTGAATCGCTCCGAGTCTGGGGGCGAAAATGATGTCCTCAGTCGCTCACGACTCCAGATCAGGATGGAAAGTGCCGGACTAAAGGGTTTACCCAGACACTGGCCCTCCAATTTTTAAAATTTAGACGGGTTTAGATTGGTAATATTCAAATTAGACATGCATAAATTCACACCAGTCGCAAGCCACCAAAATTTTAAAATGCTCCTCTGAAAGACGTGCAGACCAGCTCCTAGTTAAACGCACGGACACCAGAGAGGGATATTTGCTGCAGCAAGTGTTTGTTAGTTTCTCCATACACCTACTGACAGAACCACGCGGCTATTTGGACCAAACCGTTTGATGCATTAAATAATGCCAGATCATGATACGAGGGGGTTTCAGACCGAGAAACATTATGATGCCATCGATTCCACCGCTAGCTTCTATCGCTACAGGAAGTGCCTCTTGGTCAGAAGGGAGTCATAGGCCCGATCCCGACCCTGACATGAAGAAATGAAGGTTCAGAGGTTGTGCCCATCGGCAGCTTCCTCGAACCCAAAAACTGCTACAGGGCCTCTTCCCTCTCTCTCCTTTCCTCTGCTTATTCTTCCAGGGAATGTATTTGAAAATGAGGAAGTTGTTCTAAATACAACTCCTCTGGTTATATAAATGATTATAAATTGCTGGTGCCAGAAAAAAAAGAAAAGAAAAAAAAAAAACAAGTTTTAATTATTTACATTTCCCAGACTAGCTTGGGCAGATTACATCTTTTTTTTTTAATCGTAAATCCCATTTATACAGCTCAAGGCCTATTGAAGCATTTGGAAAGCAGCCACCTCCGATTTGTAATCCCAGTCCTCAAACCATTATCTCACATTAAACTACTTCTGTCAATTAACTGAACCGAGCCTCTTTTTTTCTCTCTCACAGAAAATGATATTTTCAAAAATCACTTTGCTCCAGCATTGTGGGAAAGCCAGGGCGAAGTCTTCAGATACAACAGGATTGGTCCCAAGGGCGCAGCTGCCTAGCTTGGAAGATCTATACCGGTAAAATAGGTGTTGAAATTAGGCAAATCGCAGGTGCTTTGACCTTCATTTCAGTGGTGACCAGATCCAAGTGAACAAAACCTGTCCCTCACAGAGGGTTCTGGCCTTTCCCTGCCATGTCCTGCAGCAACACATACTGCACCTCGAGACACAACAATCACCCACCCTTTCCATCTCCAGACATCAGGCCGGCAAAGAAACTCCCCTGGCAAAGCAGCTTCACATTCAGAGTCAATGATCTCCTGCTTTACCTCACACCTCAGGGGGGGCCGAGGCATCCCTGCAGGGTAGAGCTAGCATTAGCATAAGAGTTAAGCTAAATTTAAACTACTTCCTGGATTTGCGAATTGGGGGTAGCAACAATAAGCAGCAAGTGATGGGCTGATACCCAGCCAATCTGACCAATGAGAGTGAATGAAAGGCCTTAGCTACTATTGTGATGTCACAATCATTAAAGCAACCTGACTGTGACCTCGAACCAAATTAACTTTTATAATTTTTCACAGCCCTGCTACTTTCAGTTCCTCACTTTCCTTGTATGTAACATTAACCAGCAAGGAGACGAGGGAGAAAATGAGAAAAAGAGCAGAATACACACTAATATTGATAAATGGACTGTTTTTACCTCTGAAAACAGTTCAAATGGGCGTCAGCCACAGGTGTTTTGGACGAGCGGTTGATGGGGTAGAGGTACGACTCACTGGTCAATCAGTTAATGTGTCTTACAGTCTTGAAAAAGCAGCCCTGTAAAGGATGCTCACAACATTCCCTCCAAGGACACTGCATGCTACAAGCTAATCTTGTGATGACAATGAATATACAACGATGGAAAAGGCACTACTTAGCATTTTTTTTTTGTCTTGGTTTGTTGACATCTGTTTATTTTGTTATGACAAGGTTAGCATGTACCATGGAGCATCCCTTACCTCAGAGGAACCTCTGTTCCCTTCTCCCAGCTAATTCAACAGATTGAAACATCCTCATTGATGGCAGCCTATGATCGATTTCAAGGTCGGGCGTGAGGAAAGAGAATGGAGCGAAAAATAATCAACTGAAATGAGCCCAGTGACCCCAACTCCGACAGCTGGGGCGCACAGCTCTAGTTACAGCCTCGCCGCAACACACAGCCGCCGTCTCCCCGAGAACTGCGCGGCTGAAACGGGAAAGGTCGCTGAAGGTCACCGGCTTTCCGTCAAATCACCAGTCTCGCCGATCTCACTTTCCGCCTCTTTAACTCTGTGGAGAACCGCGACATCAGCCATTTCCCATAATCGAGGAATGGTCAGAGTGACCGAAAACGTGCACTTTTTATTACTCTTCAACTGTTTCATGTAATACGGAAATTAAAAAAAAAAAATTTTCTACATCCTGTTGGTCTCTTTATATGCAGTGTGCGGGCCATTTTTTTGGGTATTTCATTTAGTTTGTACTTTCGGTTGTACGCACCTGTGGTTCACTTTACAGGCCGGATTTCCAAGAGCGCAAACGCCATTTCAAAGCATCCATAATCCAGGAACAAAGGCAAAATTTAAGAGTCACAGATCTGCGGTTCACCGCTTCTCTAAAACTTTATCGATAATCAGAAAACAGCTGCACAATTTTATTGGCGAGCAGGAGCTCTGTTTGGAAACTTGGGCCACCTGAACGAGTACCGAATGAATAAAATGTTTGATTTACTCAAAAATGTTGTGTCTGCTGGTAACACAAAACTGTATTTGGCATCTTCCAGAAACTTTCAAGCTTTGGGGCCAAATTAATAAATCAAGTTTCTGGTGTGTGTTCAGATTTTTTGGCCCCCCCCCCCAAATTACCAAAACCCCCCATTTACACACACACACACACACACACACACACACACACACACACCTGTCCCAATCTAAGGGCTTTGAAATCATCATCGCCCCACAGTGATTCATAAGTAGAAATACATGTCTATGAGCTCAATGTGCCCCCACATATCCTTTCAAAGCCCCTCTCATATCTGACAGGGAAATCCTACATGATCACATGTTGCTTCAATTAGAAGGAATAGCATGTGTTCAACCCCGGGGGAGGGGCTAAGTCCCATCTGACATGTAACACAGAGGTGTGGGGGCGGAGACATTTCCCAATGAAAACACACCACCTGTAATGAGGACATTGGAAACATACGGCACTGCTGTCAGACTTTAAAAAGCAAAAAAAAAGTCTGGCATCTTGTTCACATCGGCATTTTTAAGCGCTTAAACGGAATCCTCCCACCGCCGCGAGGCTGCCGTTTTATCTCACCGCGCCTCCGGCAGTTATCGACTCGTGCCCTTCAGCTCTCTTCAAAGCCGAGCTGTCCTGTGATCGCGTCTTCGTGTTCTGCGTTGCTTTTTCCAGCGACTAATTTGCTTATAAACGTAACCAGAACCAAATTATACATGTGGAATGTGCCGGACCCGACCAGTGCAACAGAATATGGATCATGTGGTCAATAAAAAAAAACAATAAGAACTGTGCTTTTATATTTGCTTGTTTTTTTTTTTTTTTACAGGAAATGTCGAGATTATTTTCTCTTGATGCAGCCTGAGAAGTCAGAGCAAATAAATAAATAAATAAATAAACAAACAAACACACAAAAGCGAAAACATCCAAACCCTTCATTCAAAAGCACATTCTGACCACCACAATACACAGGGTATAATGGGTATTTTCAACATTCGGAAAAAAATAACTTGGTTGCCAGAAGCCAGTTTTACCTTTTTTTGTATGAACAAACCTTAACCTACGTTATTGGAGCAACAGTTTTATTTTACAGTTGGTATATGTAGCTTTTAGCGTGGAAAACACACTTATTACAATGTTATTACAATGCAATAACATGCATTCATGCACAGACATGGCAGGCTCTTGACTCAGGCTTAACACCTGAGTGAGCAGATGTGTCTCTCAATGAAACTATATCAGTGACCCTCATAAATCAAGCAAAAATGGCCTGATATGCATATTTTAAATTAAAGTGCTCTGGAGTTAAATTGAATCTGAGTCAGAGCGAGCAGCTGTGGTACAGACCCTATCCGCAGACAAAGGTTTTGCTCCATTTTTAACTCAGATGGAGAACCCCACCACTTTTGGGGAGAAGGGGGATTTCATTGCGGAACCTGGAGGCTGTGACAGAGCAGTATACCATCCAGGCAGGCCAACAGGTGACGTCTAACACCTGGCCCTGCCGCAATGACCTGACAGGCAGAGCCGACATTTGGGATAAGGTTCAACTGTCAACAGAATTCACAAATTATAACTGAGTCCATAATTGCTGGGTTCAATTATGTAATTTCACCTATTGAATGCAAAAGCCGCGGATGTCACAGGACCACATTTTTAACTCTGTTATAAGGTTTATTTGAACACTGCAGAGCAAACATTTCTAATCTTTGGCCTCTTGGGTGTGATCAATAGGAAGGCAGCATTTTGATGAAAAGTTTTAAAACATAACTGTATCTGTTTGACCTGTCAATCACCCAGAATCTGCTAAACTGGCACTGGCACTGGCCATTGAGCAGTTTTATTTAACTCATCTGCTTTTTAACCTATGTGTTCAATGTCATTTTCAGCTCTTTTCTTTAAGACTATCATTTAATTATTTATTTAATTGCACACGTGTGAGAAAAAGAGAAGAAAAAAAAAAACTACATAAAATCTTATTCTGAAAATACACATTCAAAAATGGATGTGTTAGGAGAGGTCAAGGAGCCGACTGGCTTATACAAAGGACCTCACCTTTCTTAACAGGCAAAGAAAGTAAAAAAAAAAAAAACCAATAAAACTAATCAAAGTAAGACATAAAGACATATAATTTAAATATATTATATATACACAAACATACATACACTCATATACATGTATAGACAAATATCTAAACTAATCAATCTGACAATAGAAACTTCCTGAAAAGAAATTCAATAATTGATAAACAGAAGACAAAAATGGACATGCATGCATAAAAAGTTACATTTCATGAATTAGGTGAAAAATATCAATTAATATCATACCAAGCTTTGGGCTCTTACTAGCAAGTGTAGGAATTTACCCCAGCTGACCATGGGCAAAAGGAAGGAACACAACGGGGGAGAATCTCCCAAAATCACAGATGCTAACTTACATAGCAACTATGCTTGTGGGAAACGCACCCCAGGGCCACACACCATTCGTTCTGTCACTTACAGTACAGTCTTGGGCAGTATAAAGTCTCCATCTAGCTTGCCTTGCATGTGTTTGGAATTTAGGAGGATAAAGGAGCACCTAAATGGACACCCACTTAACCAGAGGGAGAACAAGCGAACCCCACAAAGAAAGACTCAGGACTGTGTTTGAACCCGCAATCATCTTGCTGCAGGTGATAGGGTGGTTTGATGGGTAGAGCAGTTGCTTCTCAGCAAAAAGGTCCCTGTGTTCTTCTGGGTTTCCTCTCAGAACACCAGTTCCTGCCAGCAACCTACAGACACTCAAGGTAGGGTAATTGGGGACTCTAAAGTACCCCAAGTTTTGTGAGAGAATCATGTGTGTGTTTGTGAGCGATTTTTGTCTCTGTGTGTGTGTGTGTGTGTGTGACAGAGAGAGAGAGTGTGACTGAGTGAGTGAGTGAGAGAGGGAGAGAGAGAGATGTTTGTGTTTGTGTGTGTATGTGCGTCTGAGTGCTCGCGCGCACGCATTCCTGCCTCTCGCCCTATGCATTCTGGGATCGGCCCTAGCATTCCTGCGAAAGTAACGAGGAACACGCGCGTTAGATAATGGATTGATTTAATTTAGAACAGCGCATGGTGCTACCATTAGCGGGACTGCGTCATATTACAGATGTACAAAACAGTAGCTCAGGAACATCTGGCGCCGGTCTGATACGTTACAGCTTCGTGAAACGGCTGCGTGGCCTAATTTTACATTTTTCGTACGTTTTTCATCGTTGGTGGCAGCGCTGTTCGTGGGTAAACCGGTGGGACTTGGACCGCTTCCAGTGCGCATTAAAACGTCCGACAATAAACAGAATGCATAAAGTAATTAGGGCTCGAGGACCCTAACGAACGTCGGTCTCGCTTAATTAATTTATTCGCCGGCATCAAACAATGGCACCGCGCATCCAATTAAAACGACGGTGAATTTCAGTAATGAGTCACCTTCCTCAGTTCATTCGGGGGAGGGGGGTGGGGAAAGCGAGAGAGAGAGAGAGCGCGGATTAAGGAGTTCAAGGACGGGCTACTGGAGAGAAAATTTACATGAGCATTTTTTCCTTAGAGCTTCCCCTCAGCCTAAATCCCGGCTCCCACCGCGGAGGAAAAAAAACAAAAAAAACAACAACATTTATGCGGCTCACAAAACAACAACGCACTCCAGCAGAAAGAATGATGATGGTGATGATGATGATGATGGCCCTCTCTCCCGTCAAATCCTACATCCCAGCCTCGCGTCACACAAACCGTTGGCGAGGGAACATAACTGCACAAATAATTCTCAACTGCATTTTAAAATTTACTGCCACAACACCCCGCCCACAGCTCCCCGATCATCAATATTTTCCCACCAATCAAATCCAAGGTCAGCCCTGGATTGTTCCATCTGCTCTTGACAGTAGTAAATCCCTCCAGCAAAGCTCTTCCAACATTAGAGGACATCAATTTCAAAAAATATGCAAATCCCACAACATGCTCATTACCTAATCGGCAGTAACGATGACGTTGATTCAATTTTTTTCCCCACTCAATTCCTGCGGAAACTCAATGCGTGGGAAAGTCGCGCAAAGCGTGCTTGCGAAAAATAAAACAGGCATCAAGAGTTAGATAAACAAGCCCCGCTGAGAGGAGACGTATTTTCCATTTGCGAGTGTAATTTAGGAGCGCATGTTCCGGATAGGGTCACCCCACCCTTTGCCCCGGCGCCGAGCCCAGATTAGTTTTTCACGAGGGCAGCGCGGGCAGGCGGCGCTCATTACTCTAACACATCGGCCGTAATGCCCCGCGATCTCCCGAAATGTCACGAGTGATATTTTTCTTTATTAAAATGAGAGCGCGGAGGATATTGAGACGTATTGCGGTATGAAGGGCCGGGGGAGAGGGTTATGGGCGCGCGGACAGCTCTCATCCCTCCGTTAAATATTCCTCCTCCTCCTCCGTCATTAAAGGCTCCTCATCCCCTCTGCCCTCTCACTACATCTTTCACTTTCCCTCCTTCAGTGCTTCATTTTTCCCCTTCACTTCTCTCTCCCTCCAGCCTCAATCCCTTTCTCCTCCATATTCAAACTCACTCCCTCTCTCTTTCCCTTATATACCTCCCATCCTTTCTCATCCTCCCTCCCCTCATTCTTTCACCTCTGTGACCTCCCTCTCTCACTCACCCGTCACTCTCACTCCCTCTCATCTCCACCTGCCTCTTTTCTTGCCCTCTCCCTCTTTCTGTCGCTTACACTCTCTGTAGTGGTGGCGCCCAGCAGTATACCCTCTCTCTCTCCCTTTCTCTCTCGCTCTCTCTCTTTCTAATATACACATTTCCCCTCTCCCTCCCTCCCCCTCTCCACTCCAGACTCCACAGTTGGTGGGAGATCGATTTAAGAGCAGGTGGAAACAGGGCAAATGAACGGCCGTCAGCCTCACGCCTAGCGAAATGGCGCCCCCTGGCCCCCCCGGCGAGGAGCTGTATGGCGGGGTCATGGAGGTCATCCCACCGCGCCGTGTCAGTTTGATTGGCAGATACCGGGATTCCGGCGATGCTAGAGAAGCTCCCGGCAGGAGGCAGATGCTTTTAAAGCGTGTCGGGCCCTGTGGGGTACCTCGACGTCAGGCACCTAGTGTGTGTGTGTGTGTATGCGTTTGTGGATGGATGATTGAGTGTGTCTGTGTCAATGTGTGTGTGTGTGTGTGTGTGTGTGACATACACAAAATAATGAGCAACTATATTTCAAAGCGTAGTATGAGAAATAAACACCAGAAGGCATGTAAATGACCTCTCATCTCCATCCTCTTGAATCTCACTAGATTTGATGGTGAACAAGCAAACATCAGGGGCCATAGAAATGCTTCAGGGGGAAAAAACAACTTAAATCAGCACTAAGGCCCCACTGTGATCAGCCCCCACTGTTTCTGAGAAAATCTGTTTGAGTGGCACAGTGGCTAGCACTGCTGGCTTGCAATAAGGAGGTTCTGGGTTCAAACCCTGGTCGCACAGGGCCTGTCTGAGTAGAGATTGCATGAGTGCGTGGCTTTTCTCCGGGTACTCCAGTTTCCCCCACCCACAAAAACATACAATAAAGGAACACTCTACCAGTACCCCTGACCAAGGAACTGGCTTTAGAACTGCAGTTGGTCCCCAGGTGCTACTCTGTGGCTGCCCACTGCGCCTAACTATGGGATGGGTCAAATGCAGAGGACAAATTAAATTAAATTCAATGAAGTGTATCTTCAATTGACTGGTGTGCTAGTCTGTGTGTGTGCGCGCGCACATACTTGTGTAAGTGAATGCATGCAAGTGCATATGTGCAACTATATATGTGTGCATGAGTGAGTATACCTGTATGTGTGCACGTATGTGTGTGTGTACATGTTTGTGTCTATATAAGAGTGTGTAAGTGTAAGTCTGTGTTTGTAAGTGCATGCAAGTGTATTTGCGCTTATGTCAGTACATAAGTATACTCAGCCAAAATAAAAACTTCACACTCATTTGGAGGTCAATAAGTTGAACATACAACAAATGAGGTTGTAAATAATGATTTTATTTTATTTTATGCTCATTAAAGATGGTGTATTATGAAAAAAAATGTCCATAATGTAACCAGTTTCACCGGAAATGCTAAGGAAATGTCCAAGAGTAAAAATGTTACAATTTGAATAAGAGCAGTGCGCAGGCGATTGCGTATGGTTTGGGCAGTCACACGACCTCAAAACAATTCATTCCTAGTAGACGTTGCAGTGACAAATCGATTATGCAAATGACGTAAGACAATTTGTCGTTCTTCTGCTTTTGACGTCACACGTGGGCTACCAGAAAGAGGTCGGTCAGCTGTGGTGCCAGTTTGTTGGGGACATGTCCGAAGATCATGGATAGTCTGTGGACTGCATCCCATCACCCTTGTAACGTCAGTAACAGACGTTTCCGTATTCAGCATGCCAATGGCACGTTCACGCTGAATGTTTGACAGCCATAGCATTGAAAATCAACAAATAAGTAACTGTAAAAGCTTGTTTTTCCGAGATGTCACTCTAATGTGCTAACGTGAGCTCAGTTGCACATCTCTCATATGGTCACGTGACCAGCAACACGAGAAAACATGGTTTTAGCTTAAAGTACGCTCGCATGTGCTACGTACCTGTGCACGTCGGAGTTGATGTGTGTCATGATGTCTTTGACAACGCATTTACCCCCTAGTGATAATAAAGACTCCTTTATTAAAAGTTTCAAGAAAACATTTACAAATTTATGAGAGTGAAGTTTCTTTATTGACTCAGTATATATTAGTGCATGTGTGTGTGTGCCTCTTGATCAGTTTTTCAGCTGCATTACCGCGGTCTGACCATTGATTCCCTCTCTGCCAAACTCCAGCGATGTCATGTGACAGCCTGCATGCCCGAGTCTCGTTGTCCTATAACGTTTCCTCTTTCGGTTTTGGCTGTGGTATGTCATTCATGGCTTCCATCTGTGCTCAATTCTGGGTCTCGCAAAACTGAGTGAATGCGTTCTCTGATAGGATAATCACTAACCGTACTAACCAGCACTTATTTAAGGGTGTGTATATAATTCTAATGAACTCATTAGTGAGTGCGAGTGTTTCTAGCTTCTGTAAATTCCTTCCTAAGCTGTCCCTGATTAACTGCGTTTAAAGCTGTGCTTTCCTTGCTGCTCTCGTGGTGCTTTTTACTCGTCAAGTTTAGATTACCTTTATCTAAACTGTCTGGTTTGATTGATTGTCTCAGCGTCTTGTCTCGAGTCATTATTGTTACCCATTATTGTTTTATTGTTCATTAATCCCACGTGTTTCTGTTTCCCCCTGAGATTTCCTCCCATATCCCCGCCTCCTCTTGTATCCCCGCCTCCACCCGTATCCCCGCCTTCTCCCGTGTCCCCGCCTCCTCCTGTGTCCCCGCCTCCACCCGTATCCCCGCCTCCTCCTGTATCCCCGCCTCCTCCCGTGTCCCCGCCTCCTCCTGTGTCCCCGCCTCCACCCGTATCCCCGCCTCCTCCTGTATTCCCGCCACCTCCTGTGTCCCCGCCTCCACCCGTATCCCCGCCTCCTCCTGTATCCCCGCCTCCTCCCGTGTCCCCGCCTCCTCCCAGGTGTATATCAGTGGGAAAGAAGAAGAGATGTCAGACTGGACTTTTCTTTGTTTGTTTTCCTGAGTTTTTCCTTGTGTGTTTCCTGAAGCCTCGTGTGTCGCTGCGCCCACGTCATGTCTGCCCCTTGTCCAAGTCCCCCAGTGCTCCCGTCAGTTTAGTTAGTTCCGGGTTTTGTTTTTTAGTCTTGCCACAGTAGGAGTGTGTACTTCCGTTTCCCCCTGCATGTGCAGGTGTTTTGTTTCTGGTCTGTCTGCCATCTTTTCCCTCGTGTTGTGTTTAAATAAACATCCTGCATCTGGTGTCCCCCTGACTACTTCTTAACAATGTGGTTATATAGTGGCGAAGATGATGCAACAGTCTTTCCTTGGAAGCAGCTTTAATCTTCCATAGGCTCTCTCAGCAGGGTGTGTGTGTGTCTCCCAGTTTCATCTCCCAGTTTGCAGGTCTAATCCTCTCTCTCTCTTCCCTGATCTATGGTGTTATGTACGGATTCTGCAGTCCAAAGTAGTGACACACACACACACGACACACACACGCACACACACACACACACACACACAGGAGCTCCTGTGATGGTCATTACTGTGAGCTGGTTGGTCAGGCATCGTCCTTGACCTACGTGATCTGCCTTCTGCACACGATCTGAGCAGTGAAACCCTTTCTCTCTCTCACAGCTCCCAGACTGTGGGACCTGTCCACACACTAAAACAGTGCTTTACTGGTACCAGAAAGAATTGTATTTTTAATCTTTTGTTTAATTTGCCTAAAAAAAAAAAAAAACCCTCAATTTTTTCCCAATAATTTCTCATGCATTTATCAGAAAAACAGGAAGCTGAACAGGGTATAAAGGAAGTGATGCAATAAAACTGAAGGGTAGAAGATCTGTATAAAGGATGTGGGGCGCAAGGGGCCTTGCATTTCTCTGTCGCCCCTTTAGCAAACTCCTCCTTTCACTCTAGAATGTGTGACACCATAAAAGTGAGATGAGGATGTTCTTTCCTGAAAATTCTAAGGCTGAGATAACATTCGCAATAGGTGTTCAAAAGCAGTGGATTTCTAGAACGCCGCTCATCAATGAGGAAATAAAAAAATGACAACTTCCTGTTCTATCATGTATAACTTCCTGTCTTTTATCAGCTTCCTGGATGGGATTGCATGTCACTCTGATAGCAGATCTACTGCGCCAGTGCCCTCTACCTCTGGCTGACCAAGTCTCTGAGTCTGGTGCAGCCTGGATTTTGATACTCATTCAGGGGTAAGTCATGTTATGGGTACATATCCAAACACTGACAAAGCCCATCAGTGCACAAGTGTAACATGCCGACTATTTCATACAAACACAGATACACTCAGAAATATTAACACAGGCACTCTTAGAAGCTGCTGTAACATGCATATATATCACACTTATTCATGAATTCACACATGTATACACACACACACGCACGCACGCGCGCACGCACACGCACACTTCAGAGAATCCAACTGTCCCAAACACAGCAGAGACAGGTGAACCATCACCTAACATTTCCAGCGTCTGAGAATCTTTCTCCGACAAAGTAACAATTTGCAGGTCGATAATCTCATTCATTACGTTTCCTTATTTTCCTTCGTCTTTTACCTCAAATGCCTTCGCAGCTTCCAAAGATCTGGCGCCAGCTACACCCCTCTTCCTACAAAGCCTGTCTCCACATTTAGCACCGGTATCTCTGGTGAAAACGTGGAGCACTGGAGCCGTGATTAAGGATTTTTCGGGGCGAGGAGAACGGCAATTAGTGCGCTGGCTTATTTTAGCGGGGTGGGAGAAGCCGCGCTGGATCAGTAACTCGCAAATGTTTGTTTAAAGGTAAAAATAAACAAGCGTGTTTAAACCCTGCAGGGACGACACGATCCATGGAAGAACAACTCAGAAACAATATTCCCAGGAAAAAGAAATGCAGAAAAAAAAGAGAACTGAATTTAGCAGCCAGCAATGCTGTAGTATTTAAAGGATTTACCCCCAAAGTACGGATTTGCTGGAAAATTGGGCTACTCCCGATCTACGCAATTGTGTTTTTATTTATAATTAACTTGTTCTATGAATCTCGCCTCAGACCAAACACTTTATATGGAGTTGCAGCGAAACGAAAAACTTGAACTAATTCAGTAACACTTACTGAGCAATACTGAGCAACTCTTGCATAGAAAATAAGGATCAACAGTTTCAATGGGATTCTTAATTACAAATGTGAATATTTCCCAATATCCTCCTTGTGCTTAGAGGCAATATCTTCACGATGCAGAACAAGTAATCTTCACAAGTAAATTGTGCTGCGAGTTCACGACGGGGACCATCCACATCTTCGGAGGAGAAATGTAACTGAGCTGAGCCTCGTTTCCCATCTGTGATTGAGAAAATTGGTCACTGTGCTTCCACAGTATCAATACTAGACTAACTCAGTAATAACCTTTAGTTACAAAAATGCTGCTTGCTTCATCGGTGTTGTATAGTGGCTTCAATTGATATTAAAGTGTGAAGCCCATCCTATCATACATTGGAGGAGAAAGAGGAACTATATAAGCGGATTTCATTCATAATCTCTTTCCCATGGCAAATTTACGTCTCGTATATGCCTGACATGAATGCATGTCTTTGGACTGTGGGAGGACATTGGAGTACGCGGAGGAAACTCCCGCGAACACGAGGAGAACATGCAGACTCCCCACAGAATCAAATCCTCAATATTCTTGCTCTGAGGCAACAATGCTAACCACTGTGCCACAGTCCGTTAATCCAACACTTATATATCTACACACTACTATAGGAAACAGCTCAAATACTCCCCCAACCCTATTTCCAATATATCAAGAGACACAGCTCACCCTGGAAATAATTCAGATGGCTGGAGAGATTTTGCACACAATTTATTACATAAAAGTGTGTGCCTGAGTACATTGAAGGCCTACTTGGACAATACATATAGAACACAGAATACTAAGAAGGACCAAGGGAATCCTTCAGGGAGGCTCCTATTAGCTGACAGCTCACAAACTGCATCTGGCCGACCACTCCAGTCTTAATCTCTGAGCCCACGGACAGAATATTTTAAAATGCAAACTGCCAGAGGGCACCGTTTAATCCTCACTCTTGGTGATTAAAGTTACATCTCTTTTAAGATGTGAATGATGTAGTCTTCACTACTGTAATGGCGGAATATGAATCTGGCTCAATAAAATCAAAGGCTGCGTGTGTGTGTGTGTGTGTGTGTGTGTGTGTGTGTGTGTGTGAGTGAGTGAGTGAGTAAGTGAGAGAGAGAGAGAGAGATGCATGTGCTTCAGCGTGTGTGTGGGGAATTATTGTTATGCAGGGACAGGATTTCCCTCCCCAGCCAACATCCAGAACATGTCTACGAGGCTCAGTCCCCTCTCCACCCAGGGGAGAGCGTCAGCACCACGGACAGCGCCAAGCAAGCCCAGCTGATATTTCAGCACCACCCTTCCCTTCTGAGGCGTGGACAGCTCAGAGAGCCTCAGTCAATCATCCAGGGGCGCGTTTCCCAAAATCAACTTACATAATTCTTCCATTCACAGTCAATGGGCCCGACTATGTAAGTTAGCGTCTGTGATTTCGGGAAACGCATCCCTGGCCTCTCTGATACCACTGGACAATTTTGACTGTTAAAAACAGAGGGGCTATTGCCCCAGCTGTTGGTGGTACTGGAAGGAAAGTTGTTCTTATTCCCCAAACCATTGGTGGAACGGGGGGAGTTACCCACACAGTATTGCCCCGAATGTCTTTGTGATGCTGCGCTCCAGACAACGCCATTAAAACGGCGCCAAAAAGTTTCACTGAAAGATGTCACTCGCTAAGTGTTCCACGTGTTTCATTGGCTAGAAATGGTTGGGTGAATAACACTTACAATTCGCCCAATGGTTTGGGAAATAGCCTTTACCTAATAAGCGTAATTTTGGTCGAAACTGAGTTAGGATCTTTTTTTTTTTGTGCTTGATAGGCTTTGCCTCATCATATACAGTAAGACACATAAAAGGATAAATCCTGTTATCGCCTGTGTTTCGCCACGGCAAAACCTGGCGAGTCATCAGCATTTAATCGTTTGTGAAGCAAAAACAAAGCAACTTGATCTTCCTGGGTTTTTCCGCATTAAATTTTCAATTTTTGTTATGGAAAACCTAAGAAGTTGAAGTAGCAAATCATAAGGCAGCGTACCTATGACAGGACCTGTCAGGTCAGTCCCCATGCAGAGCGTTGGATGTGCAGGACAATCAAGGTCAGAATTCATAGTTCACATAATTCATATGCTAATAACGACTGTAAAATGGCTTCAAGAGGGAAGCAGATTGTGGAGTCAGGACTGAAAAACTGTCAAATGCCACCGCAACTACGTAATTGTCATGTTTTTGTCCATCATTTTGATAAATGATAGTTTACATTTTTGGATGAAAAAAAAACCCCTCGAAATTCATATTGCCATGGATACTGAGACAAAAGAAAAAAAATGCCCTCCCAAAGTATTTATTATTATGAAATGAACAAATAACAGCCAAGTCAGTTTCATTGTAGAGCAAGAGCTTAACCCCAGAGGGATACAGATTTCTGTCTGCCTTTTGTAGCTTTTTCCCATAACAATCAAGCAATCAGCTGAAGCCTCTACCCTATCATGTCATTGGGTGCACAGCAAAGTAGTCATCACAATTCATTAAAAAATCTGGTAACACTTTACAATAAGGGTACATTAGCAAATGCAGTCGTAAACATGAACTACCAATTAATACGTTACCTGAACGGTAATGCATTATCAGGCATATTAATGTCGATGGAGAGCGCTTCTGAAATGGAGACTGAATGGTAGTTCTCGTTTAAAGAAACCATTTCAAAGGAGAACGCATTGGTTCGGGTGCAGCCCGAGTGGAGGAAGGGCTGTTGAGCTCTCAGTCTCTCGTGTAGCTCCTCTCACCTCTGACTCTCCCTGTTCGAGATGCTGAGGAGGATTAGCACCGCGACTGAGACCCACGCCCTGACACCTCCTCCAGCAGTGAGCACGGCCGACCTCCAGCACTGTTCCCCAACTCAGAGAGTGGCTCATGTGCGCCTCACGGGTTTGTAGCTTTTCTATGTAATAAGAGAAACACCTTTTGTGTGTTAGAACTTAGCCTTCTGCTTTGTCTGTGCCATATGTCCACAGCTAAGGGCTGCAGTATGCGTGTGTGTGTGTGCGCGCGTGCGTGCGTGTGTGTGTGTATGCGTGTGGTGAGGAATCGCATCCTTCTTTATGACCTCAGTACACACACTTGTGGGGTTGGGCACAGATTTGTGATGAGTGGGTGCTGGGTCGAGGTCTACAGAGTGGGCTCAATTAGGCGCTGGGTTTGTTGGCTAAAGGGATGGATATCGGAGTCGATTCCAAGCCAGCCATAGTTAACGGACAATCTTCCCATGTAAGGAGGCTCATTTCCAAACTTTTAACCGCAACGACTTGTCAATGTCGGGGGGCAGGTGAAAATCAGAGGCCACCTCATACAAATCTACAGTCCCTCTGTTTCCTTTACTTCATGTCAACATTATTTTACCCAGACCAGGTGCCTCCGCAAATAGTAAGTTTAGACATGTGCATCATGCATTATTTATTGGTAGACTGCAAATCAACTGGTTGTCTCAACAGCAATATACCATATATTTCGTCTAAATATTGTTTTTTTTTTCCCCCTCACTGCTACATTTCTTGGCAATATGTGTCATTTTATGATGTTGTTATGATGATTTGTATTTGCTGGCTGTTAATCACTGGCAGGGCCCTGGTCGTTGATTGGCAGGAGACGAACCCACTTGTCATATAAACGCCGAAGAAAGCTGGGGATCTGAAAGGCGTCGGTTATTTCTGCTGAAGTGCAAGACGGAAAGTGTCACGCATTTACTTGTGAGTGCTGATGACTTCACTTGCCATTTTTAGCCAATATCTCTTAGCAGCCAACAACCTAAAAGCAGAATTAGCCAAAATGAACGAATCACACGTAAAAAAAAAATAAAGACAGAAAAGACTATCTTAAAATAACTTGCTTAGGCTAACAGCTTGTGTCAGAGGCTAATGGAATGAAATCCTTGGGTCACATGAGCATGAGGTTTCACTGAGGGCGCATGTTAAAGAATGCAGACTACGTAGTTAGTTGCGCCAAATACTCCACGGAAAACGGTCGATTCAATCGTTTCTGTGCAAAACCAGATGGGAAAACTATAAACCGAAGGGCTCCACGTAGTAGAAGGCAGGCAATTACTGCATGTGCTGCTGTTCTCAGGTGATTGCGAAATTGTGTTTACGCACTTAATTGGATGCAAAAATGACCCAGAGGTATGGAAGGTAAGAGGAAAGTTCTCTCTCTCTCTCTCGGCTTCTTGGCTTCCACTACCTGCCAAGAATGACGTTTCTCCGGGAAATTTAGCAGAAAGGCACATAAGAGCGTATGGTAAACGTCCGGCAAATCAGGAAGGACGAGTGATTGGCCTTGAAGGTGAATAGAGTCTAATTGAAGGACCTAGCATCCCGACCGCTACTGATTACACCTCCTCATACCGAAAAAGCACATGAAAATAGCGGCTATTTACTCTACGGGCCCAAAAAAAAAAAAAAAAAGACCATCCCTTTAATTAAATAATTAAGACCAAAGACCGATAATGGCTCCGCTGCGCAGGCTATTTTAGTGGCCAAGAATCCATTTCTTTCTCTCCCTCTTTTTTTAAATCCCTTCTCGTCTTGGAGCCCTGACAGCTCCTGATTAGCTTGCTAACGAGCGCTTCTTTGAAACGAATCACAGCCCTTTCACTGAAATGACACCCGAATAAGTAGGAGAGGAGGAGGGGAAAATGCAGGACTGAGGCTGTGCAGATGCAGCGCATAATTAACTATTCACATGCAAATTAGCACTCTTCGTTCCTCCGGGGACGAGGGAAAGTGAGAGAGAGCGAAGAGAGACCGCAAGCCAAGTCTCGAGAGCATTTAGGACGCGACGCAAGCTGCAATCACCTCTTGGTATAGTATTGCACCACGCAAAAAAAAAAAAATTCAGCGAGGCTGAACTCCGATCGCAAGAGCGACGAGCTCTGCGTCCTACCCAAAAATGTCCTTCAGACAGCCTGACAACTGGACTGTTCCCCTCGTCAGCAGGCGCTCCCGTAAACGTTGTAGAACTTAATGCTAATTACCGCAACAAGCGTATAAATTAAGCCTACAATTTTCACCAAGATCATTTACATTTTTTATTATTTTGCATGACAGCTAAACACATTTTCCAAAAAAGTCATACGTCGGCATCTCTGTGCTTAATGAATGTACACAGAGTCTACGTATGGAAAACCGCCGTCGATGAGACCGCTCAGTTCTCTCAGTTAGGCCTAATGAGTAACGAGGAAGACACTTCTGACATGAGGGAGCTTATTTTTTAACACCTTCCCCCCACCCAACATTTTAGAACATTTTTAAAGTTCACTCAATCTATTTGTGTCCCATCAACTTTTACAATTACCTCGCAATTTCCGTATTTTCATGACACCAAAGACAGCCTTAGAGTTTTTTTATCCCCTAGAAACACTTTTCCGGGGCAGAATAGCTGTGCAGTGGGGTGCAAGAAGGGTGAGGGTTCGAACTCAACCTGTCTGTGTGGTGTCTTCTCCTTTCCCATACGTCCATTCATTTCGTCCTCTCAACACTTCCATCATCTGAGACAGTCAATGGGGGCAAGATGTTATCCCAGCATGCAATGTGAGAGGGGAATAATCACAACCGAGACACATCTGCGCTCTCACACCATCAAGGGTTCACAAATCTCTATCTGCTAAAAACTAACAGGAAATGCAATGTTTGAACGGAGGGCGCTAACAGTCTCATGTCGTTTTGCTACTAGGCACAAAAAAAGCCAGTCAAGTTTTCTCAGTTTCTCAAAAGAAAATGGCGCGAAGAACAGGCAAGATGTATTTGGCATATCTACAGAAAAAGTACATCCACATAATGTCTCATGAATCTTCCGGAAGTGCGCCATAGAATTCAGTGATGTCACTATTTGTGGCAATTTATTTCTTTTTTTCTTTTTTTCCCCCCGAAATTCGAAATCATTGTACAGGGTTCACAGATTTCAATCGGCTTCCTGTTCTAATGGAAGATTGGGTTACACTTTATTTGAAGGTACCGTCAGAAGAGTGACATGACACTGCCATAACTGTTACATGTGTCATGTGACAGTTATGACAGTGTCATGTCACTCTTGTGACGAAGTTGTCATAATCAAGACAACCCAAACAATGTCAACTTGTCATCTCAAAAACCAAATGACACTTAACGACAATGTTTATGACATTGACATAATGTGTATGACATGTTCATGACTGTGTCATGTCCCTATTATGACGATACCTTCAAGTAAAGTTTTACCGAAGATTGAATCCCAATCACTGATCACAGTCACTCAACAAGATCCTCTGTCAGGTGCTGAAAATAATACAGAGATTGAATCGGGATTTCGATATTGAAAGCAGGGATGCGAAGAGATAGGCACTGCATACTGCCAATTTAACCGATAGTTGAGAGTTTAATAACGAATAAATGATGGTAAATAAAATGTCACCGAAACTCCAAACAATATCACTGGGGTCTGAAATAAACAGCGTTATCCTCAAATTTTATGTAAGTGTGCTGTTAACTCTAAGCGTAATTGGGTCACATATTTTGTCATTTAAAGGTATAGTTAGCGATCATAATCCGCATACTTTTTGTCAAAATCACCGCATTTCTCCTCACTATCTGCAAGCTGTCACTTCTGAGGGCATGCTGAAAAAAAACCTGGTTTCAATACACAGCCTGGGCTCTGAATTTCAGCAGGTAAATCTGTGGCTCGGACCGAGACACCAGAACATGGGTCCACCCCCGCACACCCAGGGGTGGGTTCATACTCGTCAGACACTAGGGGGAGTAGTAAGTCGCGTAGCGTGTGCAGTGAGAGTAGAGGGGGAGAGAGACACAGCATTGCAGCATTTGGGATGATAAGCGTGATAAGTTTAGCTAAAAGTGGTGATATGTGTGACGTTGTTAATACTCATTTTGTAATGCCGAGCTAAGATACTTGTCAGATACCTTGTTGTAGCTAGCATTAATGGTGTAAATTTATAGTCTGGGAATGGTCGTCATTGTTACTACCGAGCGTTTATCACGATGAGCTGTACACGGCCATTTACCCAGCTGAGTGGGCCATTCTCAAGCTGCTTTCACACCGCAAAACAAATTCTTTGCACAACAGATTACTTTACTTTTAAAGTAAAGTAAAGTAATTTGAGTCTGAATGTCATCTGTCGTGAAAAATTTGTTTCGCGTCCCGTGTGAGAGCAGCTTTACTCAGATGTTTCACTTTAAGAAACGCGCGTTCATAGTCCAAGCTTCTGAAGGAGAGGGGCGAGCGGCTCTGCTGTGTTTGGAGAACATTTCAACTGTCAACAACAGTGACGTCATATCGCTGATACAGCCTTTAACCCATTTCATCTCAAATTTTTCCTTGCAATGTAAGAGCATATATTTTACTCCTTAGACCTCCCTAACAAATAAAGTGTACATATTTTTTGATTTCATGATGGTTAAAGGTGAAATTGACTTTGGGTGTATTGAAACATAACGAGTACTAACTTTTGTTGAATACCCCACCTCCGTACCCACGCAACATTTCAAAATACACGGCTTTTTAGGCGAAGCTCCCAACAGGCTTACAAGGGTAGTGAATTGGGCATAGTGTTACCATGCAAAGAAATTGCTATTTTTTCATCAGTAACAAGGCTCAAAGTAGCTCCACAGTTCATTGGTAGAATTCTGAGGGCCCTGACATTTAAAACGAGGCACTGAGAACTTTGAAAATGCACAGGTAGTTTATTAAAAAAAGACTGTTTACACAAACAGTACCTTGAGGTAGTTTCCAGTCGCCTCCATCTTCAAAAGTCACGATTAGTCGTTTGACGAGCACGAACGAATAGATTGCAATGCGTTCCCCCATCCTTTTTATTTGTTTGTGCTCGTCAATTGACTTATCATGACTTTCAAGATGGAGGTGACTGGAACTACCTCAAGGTACCAGTCAAGAGACTGACCATCATTCAACATTCAAAATGTTTGATTCTTCCGAGATTCATTTGTTTGTGGCGTTTGAAGTGGGAATGATGCGACTTTGTTCATGTGTGTTTTTATTGGCCCTGATCTTCAACATTTCATTTTCAAAATGATTTCACCCAATGTGATTCACGACCGTGATCCAGGGAACTGTGCTGCATTTCGATAATCATGATGAGGTGTTAAACCATGAAAGGATTCAAACCCAGACACTTGACATTTTGCAATGCTTACCAAACCTGATGGTCATCATGTCAATCAGTTAAAGGAAAAACAAACAGTTTTCAAATTAGATGATAAAAACCACTTTGCGTTTATAATGCCTCTCAGTTTACATCGGACGGAGTCCGGAAAACATTCCCAGTAATTATGCATTTCAGGGCGGAGCCATAACACATGCGCTACGGGAGCAGGAAGCTGCCTATATCACTCACAAATATCTTTTCTGGGAATTTTTCCTTTACTTGACAGTTATACAGTAAAGTTGGGGAGAAAAATGGGAGAAGACATGCAGCACATGACCCGAGCCGGAATCGAACCCAGGTCGCTGCGGGAGGGACACAGCCTTTGTGGTACGCGCACTTAGACCGATAAGCCATGAGACAATGTAGTGCGTTGAATTGTACAAACACTGGCGATTAATTTTTTTTTTTAATTTGGCATCTCTAATCCCACCCGAATCTGGAATGCCCAATTAGTGGACTATGTACAAAGCTTGCTCGTATACGACCCCCTGCTGCCAACTCAGGATAGTGAAGACCGCTCACGACTCTCCTCCGAAGCACGTGCCCGTCAGCCACTGATTCTTATACACTCATTGGTTGAATCCTCGTAAGTTCAGAACGAAGGCGGAGGATACCCGGACATGAACAAACCCAGAGTCTTCCTGACGAGTGCCCGTCTGGCCAGCAGGAGGCGCTGGAGCAACGAACAAAGCTACTATTTTATCCCCAATCCGGCAGTCCCTTCCCAATTTGGAACCCTGTAGCGCGATGGCCAATCGTGCGCCGACCCCTGCCGGTGGGTACGCCGGGGCTCGAACCCGCGACGTGACAGTCACCTCTGCACTGCAGCGCAGTGCCTTAACCGAGTGCGCTATCCGGCAGCTCTACACTAGCGATTTCTAAGACGAAGAATAAACGCTAATTTTTTGTGTGTGTCCCGTGTCTGTGCCCGGATTCCCACCAGCACGACCACAACCGGCACACAAGGAGGGGGATGATCCTCTCGCTAACCCCGTACACAGACAACTTCAGCTCTCGGTTCCCACCGGGATGCGCATTTCCGAATAATTTCATATTCAAACAACTCCGCTGACTCCTGAGATCAAGTATTCAAACAATCAAAAAGCAGCATTTTTTTTTTTTCGTATTTCTCCCCCGAAGCCGTGTAAGAGCTCCCAGTCTCTGTTTTGTCTGTCTGTTTCTTTTCTTGTTGCTGGAGTAATGACTCACATGCCAGAAGTTTCACTCACACTTTCAAGGTTGGAAAACAGCAAGCACATTCCACATTAATTATCTTGTTTTACGCCACATTTCTTTCCCCCGCAAATGTCCTTCCTTATTGAATATAGATGAGAAAGAACAAAGGGTTTCTTTCTCCTGCATTTTTTCTTCATGTTTATACTTTTCTTGCTGTAAACAAGCATTAAATGCATTTGTAACAAAGTTCTGACCTGACTTCTATGGCAGAAATCTCATGGACTAATTTTCCAGGCTTGAAGTTATTGAGTGCTTGAGTATTGTATTCAGGGCTAACCATGTAGTAACAGACTTTATTACTTTACGCTTATTATATTACACTAATTTAGTTTGTGCTTTTAGTCTAAGTGACGTAAATTTTCTACACGGCATGGGCTAACCCTATGTGGGGGCAAGGATCGCACTGTTTTACGCAGCAGATTCAAACGATAACCTTTCGAGTCCTGGGCAAACACTAATGTGCAGGCTGTTCATAAAGCTACCCGGAGTGTCTGATCTTATCCACGGAGGGCCAGGGTGGGTGCAGATTTTAGGGGCATTAAGACCAACCATAGATCTTGATGAGAAGAATCATGTGACTGAGAGCTGGGCTAGACCGAAAACATGAACCCAAGCTAGTACTGTATAAGACCAAAAGCCCTAGAATTGGACACACGGTCGTATATTCAAAGCTCTCAGACTGCGTGCACAGTGTACTCTCACTTAGTATATAGAGCACAATATAGAGCATCTGCCATTTTGTTCAAAATCTCAACTATTAATTTACAACATTATATTGCGCACTACAAAATTGCCACCCGTAACACTATAATGTAGCGTACAGTGGCTGTACCCTAGACTTAGACCACCATGCCTGGTAGCATGTCTCCATTATGAAATTTATGAACATCCTGCCTATAACAGTGTAACACCCAACTAATGGCCAAAATGTATCAATAACCCATATCTCTTGCTCAGTATGTAGAATGGGGTATATGAGTGACTGAGTTTGAATCAGTGAACGAATGAATGTGTTTGAATCAATGAGTGAGTGAGTGAGTGAATGTGCTTGGATCAATGAATGCGTATGAATGAATGAATGCGTTTGAATCAGTGCATGAGTGAGTAATGTGTTCAACCGGAGTGTGAGTGGGTAAATGAATGCATTTGAATCAGTGAGCGAGTGAGTGAATGAGTTCAACCGGAGTGTGAGTGGGTAAATGAATGCATTTGAATCAGTGAGCGAGTGAGTGAATGAGTTCAACCGGAGTGTGAGTGGGTGAATGAATGTGTTTGAATCAGTGAGCAAGTGAGTGAATGAGTTCAACCGGAGTGTGAGTGGGATGTGTGAATGTGTTCAAATAATTAAGTGAGTTGAGTGAGTGAGTGAGTGAGTTAGTGGATAAGAACAAATTCTGAGTCGTACCTCCATCTCCTTGCCCTTGAGAGCCCAAACTCCCCAGTTTAAAACACCCTATGGATAACAGCTAAAACCACATGGTCATGTCTCATGAATTAAATGGCAGTGTTTACTTTGTGCTTTGTGGGGGATATCTTGCAGCTTTCTCAAAACAATTACAAGCAGGCTTGTTCTTGCATTTGCTTGAACTGAGTTTTTTGTTGTTGTTTGTTCGTTAATTTTTTTGTGCTCTCATGTTTGTTATGAGGCCTTGAGCCTGTTTTACAGTGGACCTGCTGATTACAATCTGTTTTCTCCAGCGTAGATTCGCGGGCAACAACAACAATGTACTTTGATAAAATAAAAGCTCCTGCTTTTTTGACACCTCAGGTACGACTGCGTGTGGGGGTGGGGGTCGTGTTAGTAAGCAGAACATGTCGACTATACATACTTTTGACCAATTGCCCTGCCAATTATGTTTCAATTAGGAACAGAAATAAAGTAGTTTTCAGGAACATACAATAACCTGCTGGCGAGTTTCTGTTTATTTGAATAAACAAGCTAGTATACCGTACTTCAACAAATCACTGCAGCCTCCTTTGAATTTGTGCTTTAAAAACTACATTTTCATGGGAAGCACTTTTCATCGTAGCGCATGTACTCATCTGTCGCTTTTATCCAAAGTGACTCGCAGTTGATTGGATGGAGCAGGGGCCAATTCCCACAAAAAGATGTAGGGTTTAGGGCCTTACTCAAGGGCCCGGAACTGTTTTCATGGTGACTACACTGCAGCCCATTAAAGCACATTATGTACCAAGTACAGGCTGCCCTAGAATTCTTCTCAGTAAATAGTAATGATTGTTACATCAGCATTTGAAAGTTCACAAAAGAACATTCTAATGACACCCTTTCGACATCACACAAGAGAAAATCAGACAGAATACAATTTACACCAGAGTGGAATATCTGGTTAGTCGATTGTCTCTTTGAATCAGCGCTACTTTCAGAGATGCCAGTGGGCATTATTGAGATGCTGTTTTCATGGGTGTTGATCAGAGAGGGCTTAGCAATTAGATGGGCGTGGCGGTCCCTCAGGTTCCTGAACCAACGGGAGGTTAAGAACCCTTTACAGTCACCTTAAAATGACTGACCATGACTGACCCAAAAAAAAAAAAAAAATCAACCGCATTACCAGCTGCTTTGGTTGATAAATACTGTTGGTATCAAATTGCAACATAGTTTAAGCTGCATGGTCGAGCCCGATTCAAATACTGCTAGCCTGGTTGTTAATTGCAATTCAGCAGATTAGCAAAACAGAGGCTTGTTTAGCCAGGCTATTAGCACTTTTCATGACAACTAATTGATGAATTGAGGCGTGTAGATTTGTGGCTAATGGACTAGCCGTGCCAGTTTGGCCTGGAGGTGAACAGGCTCGACCTCATGCCCTGGACAGCCACAGGAAGTGGGTACTATTTCTCTGTCAGCAAGGATGACAGCACATCCCTCAGCAGACTTGAACGCACTGACGTCTATAAATTCCGCTGCTCTCTCCCTCTGTAATCTCCCGCGGCAACAGAGTTTGATTGACAAGCATCCATTATACAGTTGGGTTCATAAGACCACCATAACTGCAGAGGGTTCCCGAGGGGAGTGGTAGCCTGTGCTGTTGAAAAATCAAGAATAAAATAGCTTGAATTCCAGACGCTCACTTCATTTCAAAAAAAGTCTGGGACACTGTTAAATTTTTCATTTTCTCTATTGTTCTGCCATAGGATTGCCATCGTCCTCAGAGCAGCTGGGGATGTGTCATGTTTGAGAAAGAAGTCAGAGAGGTTACATCATGCCTGACAGAAAAGTTAGGGACCTGACAAGTGATGCTACAGCTATGACAAGTGGACAAAGCTAACGACCCCGAGCCTCTGTCTGGGGAACTGTTCGTACTTTACCCTTTGAAGAGTAAAATTTTTTGAATCTTTTATTACCCAGCAGTCTCTGTAAGTGTTCTAGAACACCACTGCTGTCAGTTACCACCGCAAGACATAGTGACCTCAGCACTGGAATGTTCCAGTAATAATAGGAGACCTCACAAACTTGTTGGGTTAACACCAATAATAAGGCTGCAAGTTACAATAAAACTAAGCTATGCTACATGTCACACCTTAAGCTGAGATATACTGTGAATAACTTTCTTTACCCAACAAAAGAAGTTTATCATTTTTAAATTGTACATGCCCAAGAACACTGGCAAGGACCAGGATCATCATTATCAAGTCATTCTTCAATATATTCAAAATGGTCTGCTACACAAAAATTAGTTGCGACACCATTATTCCTAAACAATGAATCTGTTATGTACACTACCGCTCAAAAGTTTGGGGTCACTTGGAAATTTTCTTGTTTTCCATGGAAACACGTGAAATTAGTCTGAATAGGAAATATAGCAAATGAACAGAGCATGCTGACATTATCGGAGTAAGAAATAATGATTTTAATGGAAAATGATGAATATGCACTTCAAACTTTGCCCTCATCAAAAAAAAAAAAAAAAAACCTTCACTGTTGATACTGAAACTGGTGTTTTACGGGGACTATTTAGCGCAGCTGCTAGTTGACAACCTGTGAGGCGTCTTTGTCTTAAACTACACACTCTCAGATATTTGTCCTCTTGCACAGTTGTGCATCAGGGCCTCCCACTCTTTTATCTCTCCTTGTTAGTGCCAGTTTGTGCTGCTCTCTGAAGGGAGTAGTTGGCTGTCATGGTTTGGAGGCCTTGAGAGCTTTCTTTGTTGCTCTCGTCCGGGACGATATTGTTTTGCTCTCAATCAGATTCCTAGGCCAGCTGGCATTAATTGGGGGTGTCGCCTGGATTCTATTTAAGCCCTAGTTCCGACTCACTTCCCTTGCTAGAGTGTCAGTGTTATGTTCGCACTTCAGGCGGTAAGGTCTCTCGAAAGAGAGTTGTTGAGGTTTGGCTGCATATTTGAGGAAAAGTTCTAGATAGCAGGGTATTCTTTCTGTTTCTTCCCTTTCTATTCTTCCTGTCGAGCTCGCCTTGCTTCCTTCCCTCGGACGACATCTAGGTCCGTTGGAAGTGCGAGTCTCGCTCTCTTATTTGATTTGTTTGTCTCCCTCTCCTCTGCGTGTCCCCCTTTGGTTCTGGCTGCTGCGTTTGGCGTCTCAACTCACCAGCCATCACACTGACAGCATGGTAAGAGATTTTAAGTTTTCAATTTCTTGCATTGAATAGCCTTCTTTTCTAAGCACAACAATAGACTGACGGGTCTCTAAAGGAAGTTCTTTCTTTCTGGCCATTCTGAGCCTGTAAACAAACAAATAACTGCTGATGCTTCAGGTACTAAACCAACCTCAAGAATGCCATGCTCCCTTTTGCACTCTAATAATAATAATAATATTATTATTATTATTATTATTATTATTAATAATAATAATTAGTTCTAATAATCAATTAGTCTTATAAAATGCTTAACTTGGATTAGCACCCATATCAGGAGATAGATGCAGAGGGCTGACAGTTGCTGATAATAGGCCTCTATGCAAATATGTAGATCATTCTTTGAAAACCATCTGATTAATTTTGATCGCTTGTGAAATGGATAAAAATGTGTGTAAAATGGAAAAAAAAAAAAGTTTGTGAAATGCATGGAAATCTTTTTCTTTGGAAAACAAAGAAATTTGCAAGCGATTCCAAACTTTTGAGCAGTAGTGTATAGGGCTACATTCTAAATCAGTAATGCTAAATTTGTATTTTCAAAGGTATTTCAGCTAGGGCTGCCAAACATGCACTGAAACGTCCAGCTTTCAAGCTATTTGTTAATGACCTATTTGTGACCTTGACCGTACAACGGATGGATGAAATGCTCCAGCAGGTAGCAGCTCGGATTAGCACATCAATTACTTCCTGATGTTCCTGTGCCTCTTCTGATACGGAGACCTTTGCTGTGATGCTGCCCTAATTTGGTAAAACCTAGTAACTCACTTTTTGGTAGAAATTGATTTTTGCCGTTACGAGGTTACTAAGCACCAAATAAAGTACCTACAGTCATCAGTGAGAATACCCACTATCTTTTTTTTTTTTTTTATAAACAGCGAGTTTATCCTGAAGGACTTAAGTTGTTTTCAGTTTTCTCAGTTTCATGAAAAAGTGAGTTACTAGGTTTTACCAGATTAGGGTAGGACTGTTGTCTGATAGCTACTAACTACTTTCACAGTCACAAACCGGATTCTCTAATCATTTGGACAGGTCCAATACGTGTTCTGGAACACACATAATGTAATGACCGGTCTAAGGTGTGAACCGTAGAAATGTAGCATTATGTTTTTATGATTTTGCGTTTTAATGCCACCCGGCGTCTCAACATCATTTCCATCTTGTTTCCATGGCATTTTGGTTACCCACTCCCACTCTTCCCAGCCACAAGTACAATCCATTTTCTGACTAATTCTAAATCTGGTAACTCCAGTTACAGTTCCCAACAGGCTCTAACTGCAGCACAGCTGGTCTAACAGCTGGCAAGATCTGATTCTACACCCTTCCCAATCACATTCTAATCGCTTGTTAACTCCTATCTAACTAGTTATGGTTCTCACGGAAATTGAACAAGGTCCATCATGATTACAGACAGTCCAATCACTTAAAAACATCAGGAATAAGGAACAGAGGTTTTAAGAACGGCATCTTGGGGATCTTCAAGACCATCCTTAGCAGAAATCTAACTCTCTCCTCGCCTACATCTGTCTGTAACTGATTCCCCTTTGAGTGATGTTTCATGGGACAAGTGCATCCGGTTCTACAGTCTCAACTTCCTTTTCTTTCACTTTTCCCCTATGGGTGGAGGTCAGAACAAGATAAAGTACAGCAAGGAGAAAAAAAGATTGTGATAAATGAAGGATTGGACTAGATTGGCTTAGCAGGTGCGCCATAAACAAGAGAAATGACCTGATGGAGGTCCTGAAAGATAACAATTTGTGACCTTTCACCACTCGGCTACCGTTCAGCCCAGAATTTCAAGAACATGCGATCATAAGCCCCACCGAGCGACCTTCTCTTTTCATGTTTTTTTCCTCTGCATTGCAAATGCGACTGTAGATAAACAAAGAGCCTCGCAGGCTGCGCTAAAGCTAACAATATCCCCTCAGTCTTTTTAGAGAAAATAAAAAAAGTCAGACAAATATGGTGGTAATTGGACCCAAGGGGCGGCACAAAATATTATGCGCACTGCCTCTGCACTGTAGACTTGTAAGGAAGGCAGGGAATACTTTTTTGTTTGTTTACTTTTAAAGTGCCCTCAACGACGCCCCAATGGTGCACAAGATATCGTCTTCGTTAGGCTAAATTCTGACCTAATTACTGTGCCTAGGGCGAATGCCTGCTGTGATGTTTTTGGCGATTTTCTCATCACCCTGATGAGTTTTAGTTTCCTTGTTTTTTTTCTCTCCCTCTCTCTCAGTCTCTCTCTTCCTCAAAATGGCTCCCTGGCCGCCCGCGTGATTAGGTGCTAATCTACAATTCAAACAGCTGTTTGGGGACTTTTTGAAGAGAGATGTGTTTTTTCGACTGGCAAGAGAAAGAAAAACAACAAAAATATGGAGAAATCATTCCTGCCCTGGACTCTGGAACATTTTGCGGAGCGAGTGAAGGTACAGAGGGCGGGGCTTCAGTAGTTGGGAGGCCTCCTATTGGTCTGCTGTTAACCCAAGTGCTCAGTTTTTAACGCAATAACACTTCTGCAGGTGCACGCTCATGCACAGCACTGCTAACATTACGCCGCACAGGAGACTGACCGAATGATGACCTTCATGCAGCAGGCACATTCCAAACGCTCAGCCCTGTTAGAATACAAAACAATTCTCTCTTCAAAACTTATTTTTTTGGAGAGAATGTTTCTTAGCTGTGGTTGTTATTTCCTCTCCTTTAATTCGTTATGTCACTATTTGTATTTCCTGTGCAGTTTTCTTACCCATCTTTTATTCTCTGGCATTATGAGTCTCACTTCTCTTCCTGCCTTTTGTCATTTAAATTTTTAAGAATATTAGACATTTTATCTTTGTTTGTAAAGCACTTGTAACTTTGTCCTGAAGTTATAAGTTCTATATAAATCAAGTTCATAATGATGATGATTATTATCATCGGTGGTAGTCATCTTATTTAAAAAAAAAAAAAAAAAAACTCCCAATGGTGAACAAACCATTGTTTAGCTGGAGGTAATGGAAGAAAATTAAGGGAACAAGTTTTATTCTCCATATTTTCTCTCTCGAACTTCATATCTCGCAATAGTCACAGTTTACAGCAGGGCTGGCTGTACCACAGCTGATCTAACAGGCCGAGCCCAGTCACTTCCTAAACTGGTTACAGTTGCTTGGAATTCACTACCTTTTTTCCCCTCAGTGTGCCTGACCTAAAAATTGACCAAAGTCCACATCATCATGGTGATTTCAATCAGATCGATGCACTAGGAATAATGAACAGAGCTTTGCCCGAGTTCACCTCAGCTAGGGCACGTGGAGGCCAACCTTTCTGCGGATGACCTACTCAAGTCCAGGTCCCCCAGAAGACGGCGTCAAACACTGATCCAGCTGTCGAGTGAGTGAAGTTTAATTAGAATAGGACCAATTTCTGAATCAAGAAGTTTTAACAGTTTAACAATCTTGTCTATTGTGCAGCGCTTTGAATACTGGACACAGGTGTAAGAACTGTTAAAACCCCACGCTAATCCAACATGTAAAATTAATTTACTTAATTCAAAGTATTATTTATCATAAAATATATTAATGAAATAAAATGATTAGTTTTTTTTGATAGGCAGAGCCATCTGTTAGATCGACCCCTATCAAAAAGTATTACTCAGAATCTGATTTAAATTCTGGAAAATTTTATAAGAGTAGCAAGGCATTGTACAAAGTTGATGCCGACCGACAAGGGTTTATGACTTAAACGAGAATAAAACAAACACAAGCAATTAAATATGAAAAATAAATAATAAAAAGATGGACATGCTCAGGTCTTGCTTTGGTCAGAAATAGCTGTAGCAATAGTGTTCCCTTTGTCTCACAAAGTTTCACAACTTTTGGCAGGTGAGAACTGACAGGAAAGTCAAGAGGATTTATGACCCATAGTGTAGCTTTAATGACCCTAAAAGGGCCTCCTTATAGTGTCTGCAGGACTGAACAGCTGACGTTCCTACAATTAAGGGGGGACAGGACCCTCCACCGCAAGTCATTACCAATCACATTACTTAATCTGCCTCTCTAAGGTTTGTTCAAAACTACCAACTCTAGACATGAGCTACTCTACACGACTATGAGCTGCACCACTAGGCTTTAACACTGCCAATGTGGTACAGTGAGCGAGCTCACTGGCAAAATCAGGTAGTGCTGTATGACAGGTGAGGATGACTGCAGAACAGGTTAGTAAGGCCAGAGGTTGAGAAGTGCTGAACAACACCTTCAGTGAAAATAACTCATTTTTTGTTTCCAAGAAAAGCAGGGGTGGTACTCTCAGCTGCATATCAGATTGATGCCTCAAACTGTAACAGTATCCACAACTGATCAACCACGTGTACCGTAAACTCTATATAACACCAGCATTAGCATAGCAAAGCAGCCATGATAACAGTTATAACATTACTTCCAAATACATTATGACCATTGAAGAATAACATTCAGAGGATGGAAAAGCTCACAATGAAGTACATTTCAAGTGGGTTTAACCTAGAAACAAAAGCTCACTGGCTGCCTTGAAAATTTGAGAGAACTCAACTTAATGAGAGTTCACTCAACTTGAAGATAAACTTTGTTTCAACTAACAATTAGTCATGACAACAGACAATTCAAAGTTTAACTTTTGAAAATTTATGAACTTGAGTTCAAAATATAAAACTTTTCATGACAAGTGGAGTTAATGAGAATGCATGAGTTCACATGACTTAATAGGGCTTTAATGTTTTACAGCGCATGAAAATCGCCTGATGTCGCGCTTTGTGAATCTGCCATTCTGGCCTGATGCCCGGCCTGTGGTTCAAGTAAAAAGTTACTGTAATAATTCCAGCACATGACTTTTGAGCTACAGCGAAAGTGGAGAAATATCAGTCACTGCAGCTGGTATAGTAGCCATTTTTATGCATTGTATAATGTGCTTTTTGGCATACATAATGCGCCTGTGATTTGCACTAAATGAGGGCCGAATTAAAAAAACATGAGAAGGGTAGTGATTCATGCCTTTTAAATTCCGCACAGCCACGCTTTCGCTAGCCGATATTTCATTTTTCCGCCCCATAAACAAGAGGCGGTGCAGGGTATTACGGCGTGATAGATTCGAGAAAGCGGGGGAATGACAGAATCGGGGAACGAAACAGCCCGCGCTCATTTTTTCAACGACTCTGTCTATTCTGTACTCCTTGCCTTCCCAGGGCTGATGTGCTACCCACTTCAGAAATGAATTTTTTAACATCAGAGTTTTCTGAATAGTCTGATCAGCTCCAAAAAACTGTCTATGCTGCGTGCTTGTTCTCCTTCAATCTTCCATATTTGGTAACACTTTATAGAAAAAAACATTAATCATGAATTAATGATTTATAAATACTTTAATAAACTACAAAACTAATGTAGCACAAACTAACCGAATGTATCCACTAATGTTCGAGTTAATGATTATTTAGTAATCTGAAAAGAATAGGAGTATGATAAAAGTTAATGGCAGTTGATCTTTAACAGATGCCTTTACTGTTTTTGTGTGCATTAGTAATTGACATAACCTCAGCGTGTTGTCAACAATATGAATGATGCAGGCTAAATTTTCAGTAGCTGGTCGTTAAACAAGACCACCAGGCAGACTGAAAGTGGCTAAAACTGAACGCCAGTATAGACTGCAAGTAATTGCAACTATTTGCTTTCCTCGGAAAAAGCACAAATCGTAGGCTACAGGGATTCTGGAGGAGCTAAATTTTGAGTCTGGTGACACATTTCTGCTCACAGAGTGCCGAGTGAGTGAATTGTAGCCTCAGACAGACAGAATACTGACAGTGCAAGAAAGTTTGGCCAAAATTGCACAACGTGAAAGTTCTCGATAACTACAGACATCAAGTGAACAACACGGCGGCTATGCTAGGTGTAAACAACCCATCAGCTCTATTATCTAAGACTAATTTTCGCTGTAAATGCATGTTTATCAAACATTCATTTATTCAGTCGCTAACGTGCTTTGGCACAAGATTGCTACTTGCATCATTTGGATAATTAACCAACCTTTATATTTGGAATTGCTTTTGCTTCTTCTGTCAAATCATCACAGATAAACAGATGCGCTCTCCGACACTTGTCATTAGCAGTGTAATGCCCTTAAGGAATGCAAGGGAATGAAACCTCTTCCCATTTTAACAGCCACCGTTACTGCACTCTAACAGCTTCTTACTCCAATAGGCACACACCCATTTGTTCATACAGAACTCCCATTATGTACAGCAAACTACTAAGGGTCCATGGAGAAGCCTGCTAACATGATCAGAGAAGATTAATATAGATTACCTGGGGAGAGCAGATATCGCACTATTAATCCCAGTGCCGTCAATGGTGAAGATTAGGCCTGTGTTGTCAGCCATGTTCCTCTTTCCTCTCAGTGTTCAATAGGGCATTACCAGTCTTTACATGACAGATGCACACAGCCATTACAAGACACCTCAGACTTACATATTCATTATAAACATTACGCAGTTAAAACTGCCGTAATACTTCAGTGACAGAAAAAAATTTTAAATAAACGTGATAGAGGCTACTGTGGAGAGCCAATTTAATGAGCCCAGTCTCACCCATGCTGTCATATTGTGAAATTACCTGACCGAGCATCGACATGTGATGTAAAGGGACACTTTTGGCGTCCTAATTTGGTGCCAGTTTAAAATGAACCCTGCCCTCTAACACTTAACCCAAATACAGATGCCGAAACCCTGCTCTTTCCATCATATATTGACGCTTGGTCAGGTTGCATCATCATATGACGAGTCGAGACGAGAGCGTGTTTACGTAGCTGGTAAAGCACCATCATGCCCCGGGTCACCCATCCTCACTAACTGTGATTCCAGGGTAATTTCACCATCCTGTCATTAGTTGAGATCTCTGTACTTCTGCGCTTCCAGCATCATCAGTCACACTGCTCTCTTCCGTATTGTGAATGTGGAGTGAAAGGACTAACGTTTCACTCTCTCTTCCTCTCTTCCCTCCAGCCGCCCTCCATCCCTCTCTCACATCCCAAAATATTCCCTCTCATCCGACTCCCCGATCAACACATCCCTCACTCTGCACTGCCTCGCTCCATCTCTCCCCCCCTCTCATGCCCCTTCCTCTTTCTGAGTCGCCTTTTGTTCCCGAACTCTCACTCCATCCTTACCTCTGTCATTACAAATCTCTGCCTGCCCTTTCACTCTCTCTCACACACTCAGTTCTTCCACATCCAATTTACCCTCCGGCCTATTTTGTTCTCCCTCTTTAAATTTATTTAATAAGTTATTTTTTGAGTAGCCGTATTTTTTATTTATTTTTTGTTCAATGTTGGTTGTCCAGTATTTGTAAAGTTGTTGTGTTGTTTTTGTAATGTTTTTGATTTCCTGCCTTTTAATGCTTCAATTAAAGGGGTATCAAAGGTCTCTCTCCCTCTTTCTCTCTCTCCCTCCCAGAAACTCCCTGAATCACTCTCTTCCTTCTCTCTTTTCCTCAGCCATTCCTCTGTTTCCTCTCACTCTCCCCCCTCCCTCATCAGCAGAATCGGGAGTTTAATTAGGAAGTTGCGAGGGGACCGACACGTTCAATCGCGGAGCCGCCGGTGACATTTAATAACGCAAACCCTCTGTACCCGCTCCTCCACTGTCGGCCCTCGTTCTCGCGCAATTTAAATTTTCAATTTCGCCATGTTCCGTTAGCGACGGAGGCGCGTTCGGAGAGCAGATGCTGCAATAATGCGAAAGTTGTATTTTTTCTTTTAATGATTATAAATTATTCAGGAAAAATCAGGGAGATGCATTTCATGAAAAGAACTGAACACAACGCCTTATAGAACACAGAACAAAGGGCAATTAAAATGAAAATGATATTTTTGATATGAGATCTAAGGAGCTCAATGTAATGCTGTGTGCGTGTGTGTGTGTGTGTGTGTGTACATCTGTGCACGCACTAACATATATTCTGAACAACTCAGAACAACGCCTCCTCTCTGAAGACGCTTGTCTGCAGACATTGACGTGTTCTGGGCGAGTTGGAAACATCTGATATTTCTCTGCATTCCCAGAGCAGGTTGGAAATAAGTTTCTATTTCCCCTCAGTTCACTGTGGGCATGGCTGCCTCTTCCATGGTTGAAACAAAATTTATTTCAAATTTCAATTAATCATGTTCCCGGAGATGCACCATTTTCTACTTTTTCATTTCAACCCCTTATCTGGCATTCCAGATTTTGCCAATTAGGAGCACCGCAGTATCGCCAGCGGTTGGTGTCAAAACCAACAGGTTGGTAGATCTCTAGGAACAGGGTTGGGCAGCCCTGCTCTAGCTGATGAACGAGCTGAGCTTTGTTAGGGTTGGAGTGTAAACCTACAGGACGGTAGACTTCCAGGAACATGACTGACCAACCCTTTTGTAGGTGTGTTTTTGTCCTACCTGTACTCCGCCAAATCCTGCTTCTGAAACAAATGCTAATTACAAACATCAATCCCCATCTCCTCTGTTTGTGTTTCTTGTATGAGATTAACAAGACAGTAAAAGACCCTTAATTATCATTCATCTTCTTTCACTGCTGTGATCACGTCTCGACTTCCATTAAGTTTTCTAAAAGCATATCAGGAGGGATTGGGCTGAATACAGGTAGCAGTAAATACATGAATAAAAAGGCTTCTCATGCTGTTGAATGAGGGGTGCTTTTTTAGTTCAAAGTAAAATCTTATACGCTGGTAGATCTCCAAGAACAGGGTCGTTATATAGACTGCCCTATCACAGTCCTCCCCAAGATCCCCATGACCAGGCTGTGCTCAATGAGCCCGAATCTGGAGTGTATAGCTATATCTGAATGGGATCAGTGTGGGTTCAGGCTTTTGTTTTACTTCAGCATAACAGCACCTCATTTGAATCATTAGCTAATCATGGCCTCCGTTCATGACTGTTAAGAACAGCACCAGGTGCCTTGGCACTTGGCTTAATGAAAACACTCTTCAAACTAAATTGGACTACCTGGCTGGTAACTAGGATATATCTGTGCGTGACAATTTTTAAATTTTTTGTTGTTGACAGATATACCGCAAGCTGCAGAGCAGCAATGTTTTTATCTTTTATTTTTTAGTCCCAGGTAGTGGCAAAGATTGACTCTGTGACATAAATATACTCAGCTCTCATCTTCACTCTTTCACTCTAACTCTCTGAAGAGTAGTTTTTCGGATTGTTTATAAGCTCACATTCTAGAACTTCACTGTTTTCAATCGCAGGTGGTGATTGTGACATCATCATTATAACGCTCGGTTCTGAACACCTCATCATCACACAGCGGAGGGCAGTGATCAGATCGCAAGCAGTTTACGCTAATAAATAAATAAATAGATAAAAATTACAAATTTCTCCCAGAACTTTCATCTGAACAAAGTATATGAAGCCTTGATTCCTAGCTGGAATTATTGGTAATGTAGGCCTACATGCTTTTGCAAGCATATATGCTACATGCTATATGCAAGATGCTTTTATTATCCTCTGAAAATGGAAGTTTTTTCCACATTTTGCAAAAGTCAGGGAATCTTTCAGCCGCTGATGGATCGTAATCAATAAAACTCGGATCTGAACGACAGTGATGGAGCAGCTGAAAGGGTTAAATACAGTGTGTGAACAGGGAAAGAAGGGATCGCAAGACATCTTTGTTCTGCCGTCTGAAATCACATGACCACTGGAAGGGCATATTTTTTCAAGTCCACTCAACAAAAAAAAAAAAAAGGACCGCAGAATTTTTTTCCCCCCATGATCTTCTCTTGTTCTGAGCTTCCCAAAACGCTGTCAGGCTGTGGTGAGGACAAAAGGTGGTCACTGAAGATTTTGAAATGACGCTGGACATTGTTTGTCATTTTGATTTAATGGTCTAGACTTGGAGTCATTCTGGTCATCCCTGTGGATGCCTAGTTTTGGGATAATAAAGTTGTCTGATCCATTGTTTTGATGCATTTTGCATCTTGGATTAACACCAATGATGTACACAACACTTGGGATTTACTTTAGTTTTTACATTTCATATTCTCGAGTCAAAATCCAATATTCCTTAACTTTCTTTATTCACTTTATGTTGTGGGGACCATAGAATCACCTCACCACATTTAATGATTTGGCCACTTTATTTTCCAAACAAAGATAAAATGAAAATGGAACAAAAGATAGTGGGCTGGCAAACGAATAAAAGGATTTCTGAAAGGAAAGCATTTCATTACCAGCAATTATTAATTCATTTTGCAATTCAAGAAAGGCCTACTTTGTCTCTTTCATTTTTCTTTCTGCTTTGTTTCTATTTGATCATACAAATGAAAGAACTTCCACAAGAGGAAATAGTCTAAGAGAACTGATTGCCAACAGTTTGATGAAAGAGAGCTGAACTCTGTAGGTCAAACGGGATCGAGAATCGTAAAATAAGTCCTGCCCCCCAATAAAAACGGAGCCATAGTCGTTATTTTTACTGCCCTGCTAATAACGGTCCGTATAATAAATGCTAAATTAGCGGCGCTGTTATGGCAGCTTCCGATTGTGATTTTTATTCTGTGCGTACTTCATGTGCTCTCACCGCGCACTGACGATGACGCGCCAGCTTAATGAAACAGGCCGATTATTCAGGATGACAAATGAAGAACACATTTAAACGAAAAGAAAATGGCTGCTGAAAGGTTTCCTTCCCACATCTTCGGTAGCGAAGGCTTTTTAGTTCTTTGTGTAGACACTCTCTGGTTGATGAGAAAAGAGTAAATGATTCAAGGCCGAGTCATTTCGCCTTACAACGAATGCTGCAACTTGATAGGGCTACTCGACAGAGAGGCGAAGTGGCTTCTTTGGACTTATTTCTATGGAGCGCAAAAAGCATTAGTTGAGAGCCAGACTTTATCCCGGACAGAAGCAGCTACTTAAAGCTACCACCTGTATCTGAAGATATCCACCCCTGCGCTTCAGAATGGCAATAAAGCATGTACAAATACAATAGAAGTAGTAGTAAGCCTGTTCTGAGCCTAGTGACTCATCAGAACAGTGCTTAACTCCATGTTAGTAGCAAGAAGCGACTAGGAGTATCGCTACTCCACCTGGACGGGATGCTAGTCTATTGCAGGTTACCCTCCAGCTCTCACACAGGTTTCCCCAGCAATTAGGTGGTATCCAGTTATACACCTGGGTGGAGTGAGACACTACGGGAGTGAAGTCTTTTGCTTAAGTAAACACCGCAAAAGCCATGGCAAGGACTTGAACTCAGGACCCATCAGTCCCTAATCAAGTGTACATAACCACTGCACCATCACATCATTAAAATAAGCCACATCATTATTGGGAGAAAGTGTAACAACTACAATAATAATAATAATAATAATAATAATAATTACAGGAGCCCTCGGAGAGTGCATACCTTCGCCAAGGCCCAGCAGCCCCCCAATCTGCTTAACCCCTTTGCGCAGAAGCCAAATCTGGCTATTTATGTGTTTCCTTATTTAAGGCTTTATAATTCAAGATTGCAGGTTAACAGACAGGAAAGCAATGGCTCAATTGAGTCAGGACACTTGGAGCATTTAGAATTCTATTGTATTTCAGTTTATTTTCATAATTTTGGGAGAGAAAAAAAGGGCTGCAAACACAAAAAAATCCTCATGAAAATTCAGCATTGAAATTGTAAAAAAAAATGAATAAATAAATAAAATAAATAAATATTGATAATAATACAGAGAATTGAAACATTGTTAGGTCTTAAAGCTATACATTTCTGGGATCATAAACTCCTTGACCACAAGTGCAAGTTATCTGACAATTGAATTTTAGATTACCTACTCTCTAGGACCCAAATAAGACAATAAGAACCAAACTATCCAGGTGGCTCCCCAAACTCTAACATCCCCCAAAATGGTGTACTCTCAAATCATAACAACCTTATTTGACACAAATCAACTTTTGACGTACGAAATTCATATAAAGTAATAATTTTCTTGTTGAATTTAGCATGAATTTATCAGTATACGGGCAGTTGTACATCAATGGTCACCAGTAACCTCTCCAAACACAAAACATGCCTTTTCTGCATGATGAAGTTTAGAATTTTGACAATTTTTCTTCAGTGTCCCACTAGCCAGCACACATACTCAGTAAATTATCTGCTTATTTAGCGGTAAGAACATTCACCCTGCAATGAAAAGCTAGAAGTTCCCACTTTCAAACTTGCAACCTTATGTAAACACTTACCACACCTTATGGGGAACAAGTATAATTCACTAACTCAGTAATAGCTGAAATATACCTAATTTTAACAGAAAAGACATTCCATATCAGGAATAATCAACCAATTTTGTACCCCAGATTGAACAGAATGATGCAATAAACGTACCAGGGCGTCAATCGAAGTGCGTGAGCTGCTTGCATTTTAAAGAAACATAAACCTCGGCACCCGATTTTGTTGAATATGGTATAAATTACAAAAATCCACATTGAGAAAAATGCAAACAGAGTAGCAGTATAACCTTTATAATTGAATCTTTCCTCCAGAAACAGATGTATCAGGTAGAAGGAACCCTCCAGTCCTGTTTCATTCCGAATAATTCCCATTAACCATGTCCGTACCTCATTTAAATCCCGTAAATGTAACTGAAAATGTATTTTTTTTTCTTTGTAATCACATCATTTTCAGTTGCGCAACCATGCCCGACATTAGGAGAATACAACCGACCTTACTTTTGCGCACAGGTTTCTCTACTATTCTCATTCTCCAATCAATGCCTTTCAGTTACTGTGGAAAGTTTAAACTCCTTGGAATTGGATAAGAAACTAGTCAATCAATACATTATTACCAAGGAAGTTTCATGTGGGTGTGAAATATAAGTGTGCATTACACAGGTGAGCCTTCATGAATAATTGAGTTATCGCCTATCAACATAAGTACTTACAAGGATAAAAGGGAGTGCTGAATTCGTCGATGGAGGTGTCTATGCGTAAATCCATGGTAGGGAGCTACGCGTTTTATCATATGTGATGACTATAATTGATGGTAGAATGGCATAGTATCAATACCATGTTGAATTTTTGCTTGTGAAAGCTGACATTTCTTTACTACTAATTAGGATACCATTGGCTCACTGCAGCTGAAGTGGTTGCGACAGAGGACAATGATTTTTTTCTGTAGCAAGAGATCATTTTTTTGAACTGCTGGACAGATACTATGGGCAAGTATATTGAGCAGGTTGCACATCAGGCTTAGCTGAGGAGTTTAATTCAGGCAACTGCCGAAAAAAAAGGGACTGGAGTGAACTCGTCCATATTCTAAACCATGTTCGAGCTCGCATTGCTTGTGAATATTCAATACTAGATGGCACACCCGGATCAGTGATAGAATATTGCAACTGCGCGCATAAATTTGCATCTCCAGGTCCGCGGCGGACACATCTGCACAAAGGGGTTAATTCCTTCTGGATCTAGCCCAAAATCTAATTGGATCTAAGTTAGACCAATTCCCACCTACTGTGAAAATTTTGTGTAGTCATCCATTAGTTTTTCTGTAATGTTGCTAACTAACTCACTAAGCAACAAACAAACAAACAAACAAACAAACAGATACTAAAGATCACATAACCTCCTTGGCGGAGGTAATAATAATAATAATAATAATAATAATAATAATAAATCATTTTGGCTTTGCATACATAGTGTCCCCTTCAAGCAAAATAACCACAACCAACCCTATTTTTGTTGGCATTAGAGCAGCATAATTTTTTCTTTTGCACATTCAGTTTTGTTTGCCGCCACAACTCAGTACCGCAGGCCACTTCTATCCAGATGAGCGTCTTGACATGTCGGACGCAAGAGGCTCGTCTGTACCTGGCTAACTTTATAAAACAGTTCTCCATCCCGCATTAGCATGCAAATGTATTCCCGTTATTTAATCAAAATGATAATTTATTCAATTACATCTCCTTGGGGGATGGGAGGAGAGGGCGGTGGCGGTTGGCGTGTGATTGGGAGGCTCAGGAAGACGAAGACAATATAATTACGCTCCACAATGAGACACCGTCCTGTAAAGAACACCTAGTCCTCCAGCTCGTCTGAACGATAAGACGCACTTCAGAAAGGTTTGCATAAATCACAGGCCCATGGGCACAAAACAAACAGATTAAAATATCTGCGCTGTGTCAGTCAAAAGTTTG
Source organism: Gymnothorax reevesii (assembly GCA_029721435.1). Classification (NCBI taxonomy): domain Eukaryota; kingdom Metazoa; phylum Chordata; class Actinopteri; order Anguilliformes; family Muraenidae; genus Gymnothorax; species Gymnothorax reevesii. Next base: position 126,396,854 of record CM056577.1, on the reverse strand, counting down.
CGTGTACTCTTTACTGGTGTTTTAACATCCCGTTTAGAGTGAATTAACTTCAGTGCATGACCTCGAGTTGCACAAGGTAAGTCGATAGATGTCTGAAGTTATAAATGAACTATCACAGGAAAGCCTCTTAAAAAAACCCTATTTGGCTATATAAAGCAAAATAAATAAAGTGCTTTTCCCTCTCTTTCCAAGACATGAAGTAAAATCAAGCTGATTTGTAGCTGCGTTGGAAAACTTTCAGAACCCACTGACTGCCGGGGATGAAAATTGCACGAGAATGTAAGCTAAGCACTTATTACAATAAATGGTGGCTATTTTGATGAATGTAAGATTTTGAAAATTGACTTGTCCAGAATAAGGTGTTTATTCCTTTGTACGTCTGCGTTTGCATGAGAACTGTGGGTGCACTCAAATGTGTGGCTGGTAGGTCCACCGAGCGCACACATAGACGTGCACATAAATTCACACGCAAATACACAAACACACAGATGCACACGCACATACACGTGCACACAAAAACACACGCACACACACTTGCGCACAAATGCACACGCACGTACACGTGCACATAAATGCACATGGACATACGCGTGCACAGAGACGCACACCCACATGGACGTGCACAAAAACGCACCCGTACATACACACGCACGCAAATGCACGTGCCCATACAGGTGTACACGCAAAGGCGCACACACGTACACATGCTCACAAATGTGCACGTATGTGCACGTGCAAACAGACGCACATGCGCGTACACGTGCAAACAAACTCACTCATGCAGACATGCACACAGAAACACACGAATGAACACATGCACAGAAACACGCACACCCCACATGCGCACAAATGCTCACGTATATTAACGTGCACACAGACGCGCACACACCACTTGCATAGAGCTCCATAAAATTCATGAAAAAGACCAACCTAGATTTGCAATCAAACCATTATCATGCATTTAAAGTGCTGAGTCTTCTCCAGTAGTCTAAAAGGCTACTCTGATACATTTGGGATCCTGCTCTGAAGAACTTGTCATATACAGCCCCATACCCCACATACATATTTTAAATGCGGATATATAGACAAGAACAGCTCTTTTATTCCAGATAAGGGTCTGAATCAGTTCAGTGTTTGCCGAGAGGATTTCCAACAGCAGCACAAAGGCTGACACAGCCAGTCCTTGACTATGGTTCTTTTAGGGTTTAATTCATATTTAATAACACAAAGTTAGACCATAATTACACTGCAGTATTTATATGGGGACAGAAGACTTGGCTCTGAGCTCCGCTCAGTATATTATAGCTGTGCCAAGTTTGCGGCTTGAACCCGTAACCCCTGGGTTTTTTTTAGCCAACACTCAATTCACAAGCTGCCAAGTTTTAGATTTGAACCAATTTTTGCTGGTATTGTCCAAAAAACATTCAACACAGTGGTGCTAATTGGCCATGCAGCTATTGCTACTGCGCCCTGAAAACTCAATCCAGTCTGTTAGCTTTGGAGTAGCAGTTCCAAACTGGGGTGTAATAGGCAGATGGGGGAGGGGGGTAGTAGGAACTGGACACTGACATTCAGCTTTCAACTGCGTCGTCCCACATATCCCTTCCACCTCTAAAACTCCAATTCCCATGACCCTCGGGCCCCAACAGGAAATGTAGCTGTGTACAGTCAGTTCCCCCTTTTCCACTAAGAAGAATTTGGTGCAACCCACGTGCCTCCTCAGAACCTGTTTGCTTTTCCATCGCCAATGAGCCAACTCAGAGCCACACGATTACGTCACCATATAATGTCAGTACGTCACTGTATACGCGTCTGCCCCCTGCTCCAGAAAGTCTCGTTATGGTGAGCGAGGTAGTTATTTAAACAACAGTTCAAGAGCTATCATTAGACCCTTGCTAGGTAATATTTAGGAATATGGCATGATGCCTGTGGCTTGGATAGTTCATCGGTTCATTGCATTAACACATATCTTTTTTCCATTGTTTGAATCAGTGCCGTAGCCAGAACTTAAAATTGGGTGGGTACTATCCAATCCACTTTATTTATACAGCACATCTTAAATGCACAATGGTTACCAAAGTGCTGCACAAAATATGAATATTTCTTTAAAACAATTATTAGTTCTGATCCGATCGCAATCATTTTTTTCTAATTAACTATTCATACAACCATCCGCACTGTCAGGTGTTTCTTGTTCACCTCGTTAAAGCAAAACGACAGTCATTCATTTAGACATGTAATTTTGAGAATTTCAAATCCGTCTTTGATTCAATTTAAACTATTTCAAGGTTAGATTGCCCGATGTGCCAAAAAGGTGGCACTGTAGCTCCAGAGCATTTTTCCTCTTGAAAAGTAGCCTATAGGCCAATGTATGAGTAACTTATTAATCTTAACTGAATTGTGCCTATTGATTTGTCGCCCTTAATCGCATCCCGAAAGAAGTCATGTCTTTAATTGTCTATTGATCAGTTTTATAAATAGAAATTTTTTTTAACAAAAATGAATGACTGAGAACAAGTTAGGACTAATAACTGTGGTAAACTGATGTTGTGTGGCCGCTCCATTTTCAGTTCTGGCCACGCCACTGATTTGAAATGTGCGAAATTGAGCGTCCAGCCGCATAATTGTCTTTAATTTAGTTTTGGTAACGATCTGTCTACAATGACTTCGACAAACCACAGTTGTCCCTCTCGTTGTGGTCTCGGTAAGACACCTAACAATAAAAGGTTTTACGACGGCTTCGGGAAAAGTTGGGCCCATGGGCCCAAAGTCAGAAAATTAAACTGGACAGTGTTGGCGCTGGTCTTGTTGGTCTCCGCCCCCAGCCCCTGACATCGGTGATTGGCTCTAGAACAGCGAGGAGGTGCTGCTTCTCTGACACCGGTTTTGAGAGCCAGGAGCTGGTGGTTAGGCTGTGGAAAAGCAAAAAACAGAGCTTAGTCAGGCTCTGGCTCTGAACCAACACTGGAACCAGCTCAGTGTAAAAGGGGTAAGTGTCACGACAGCCAGCGCTGGGAGGCTGGGAGGCTCACACAGTACAGGTACAGTGTGATAGTGCATGATGCACACGGCCCTACGTCTGAACCTGAACTAAACCCAGGCCAGCGGTAACGGTAGCGCTAACGGCTGCGTATTATAACAAATTGCTGACTGCATCTCTCATAGTACAGGAGGATTCATCTGAATGAGGGCTATTGGACTGCATTTTAAATAATTTGAACAGCCTTCCTCTGATTCCAATCTATGTTCTGCTGTATTCTAAAGTGTGATATATCACCTTTCAGCTGTTTCCAAGAGTCTGTCATCTGGTCAACTCTTCCATGATTAGTTATTCCTATGGGATGGGTTTGCAGCCCACTTGCTCAAATATTTGATTAAAAATCAGAGGGATGGTGGTTCAAGTCCCAGTACAGCTGTTGGGCCCTTGAGCTAGGCCCTTAACCTAGCATTGTGCTGGGGTTGAATCGGCCCTTGCTTATTCTATTAAACTGTACGGTGCTTTGGATGAAAGACATTGGCAAAAAAATTGTTATGCAATTTTAGGAATTTCAGTCGAAAAAAAATCATTCAGGCCTTCGTTGCTGAGAGATGACCAGGGAGCGTTCAGTGGTTAGAATGAGAATGAATATTCAGGAGTTATCGGACTGATTTGATCACCTGGTTTGTCAACAGAATCTGCGTCAAATTACTTTGCGGATGAGGAAGGAATGCACGCCACTTTAGTTAAGACTGAGGTAGGGTAAGTAAAGTGGGTATGCTTTTCCATGTATTTAAAGTTTGGCTGATAAGTCAGTATACTGTACAGGGAAAAGCGGCGGGAATCCTCCCCATACAGAGGCCCCATGGGCCTCTACCCCCCCACTACACCACTGGGCAGGGCCTGCAGGGCAAAGGCCGAGAAATTACAGTATTGTTTTTTAACTGGTTTATAGTATGATATTGGTACCCCATGGCAGGAAACAGTGAGTGAAGTGTCAGATCTCCGAAATTCAGTTCGCAGTTTTAAACCCTCGCTTGTTTCACAGGTTGAGTCTTGACAAACGAACGTTTGCAAAAATGGGCAAAACTTTCAAGCCCAGATCATTTACTAGTATCTGGGGACAATGCAGACACACTGCAAAATGTTCTATATAAAAACAAGACTAACTTTTATCCATTTTGGAGACGTCTGCACTTCCCTCGACAAGGCATGTAGAGCAGTATATTGCAAAGACGTGGAGGTGCTTGAAAATATGGCAGAAAATACACTGTGTGTATGTAAAAATACACAGTACCTGAGTGAAGAGGGAAGAGGGAAGCAAAAATGTTTGCACGTCCTAGACACAGCAATTCATTGCTACAGACTGCTGGGGACAGACCGTGGCTTCGGGAAATGTTACATTTTTAAAATGTTCTAGATGTTTTGAAGTAATTGAATGTTATAGATTTGATAGAAATAGATTTACTCTTTACTTTTTTATGGCTTAGGTAAGTAAATCAGAGCCCTTACTTAGTACTTCGTAAAGGCATCGTTGTCAGAAAAGGAAGCTTTAAAAGGTAACCAATTTACTGATCCTAAACTATTTTTGCACATAATTTGCCAGGCTGTTACACACAAATCTCTTTATTGGAAGTATTAATGTCGTCCTCGACCCCTAACAAGGATAAATTCCAAAGGAAAGCAGTCACTCAACCGTTACTATCAGCCATTGTAGCTGCTGGACAGCAGCCATTTCAACGTGCCTACAACTTAATATGCATGAGCGATTTGCATGAAAAGTCACCTCAGATCAGTCATCAGATTCGACTGCTAGTAAATAAAATATGTTATGAATTATAAATTAATTACTATAAATATGTCTAGTTACAAATATGGAACAATTTCAAGTACGTTAATGATCAGAAAGTGCTAGAAAACAGGGAAATTGCGCATTTTGCACCAGGCATCAAGTTTACTTGCATATTCAGTTTGGCCACATCTTCATTGGAAATATCTCCAAACCTGGCTTGAAAACTTTGCCAGCGATCTCTTTGGCCTTTTATATTTATCCTGACCTTCAAGCAGTCTTCTTCCTGGCCTTTTCTAGCATATATATGTACACACACACACACACACACACACACACACACACATATATTATATACATATACACACACATATATATATATATATATATATACACACACACACATATATGTGTGTGTATACTTATACATATACATATACATATATTATGGCAAGCCAAACAGGAATTATATATTGAACTTTGATATATATACAATGAACTTTAATATATATACAATGAACTTTGATATATAAAGTGAACTTTGATATATATAAAGTGAACTTTGATATATACAATGAACTTTGATATTTATAAAGTGAACTTTGATATATACAGTGAACTTTGATATATATAAAGTGAACTTTGATATATACAATGAACTTTGATATATATAAAGTGAACTTTGATATATATACAATGAACTTTGATATATATGGAATGAACGTTGATATATATATATGGAGTGAACTTTGATATATATACAATGAACTTTGATATATATATATATATATATATATATATATATATATATAAAGTAAACTTTCATATATATAGAATGAACTTTGATATACTCCGCTGTATTACTTCTGGTCGGTTGCATCAAAAAGGAAGTATGGTAATGTTCTTTTCAGCAAACAGTTTGATTTGCGGAAGTTTTATGTTCCCCACTTCCATTTCCACTCTTCACCAAATACCAGTTTTGATGGTAATTCATGCATTATATCAAGAGTATTTTCTACTCTAATTTACCCATTTGCTTAATGTCAAAACACTTGTACTCTAACAAGCAATTGTAAGTGCTGATCTGGCATGATAGCACCTCATCAAAATCGCACCCATCACCTTGGCCAAACTACCAACTTCCTTTCCTGTTTATTATGGGTTTTTTTTCACTAATCAATCACAATTGATTATAATCGCAAATCATTCAAGTTTGCTTGCGTATGTTTCTGAACAAAGTACACATTCATTTTTGTTCAACAAGCCTCATTACATCTTTCCATGTGACGATTATTTGACAGCAAGTACATCACTAATGTTACTAACGTGATGTCTGCTGTATTTGCGCATTTTATTATTAGCTGTGACGGTACAACCGTCGTTCTCCGATCTAGTGATAGCTTGACCGATGTTCAGAAACGTCGCTACCTCCAGGGGGTCAGGCTCATTCTGTCTTCTGTACAGCCCCAAGCATTTTAAAATCCCTCTTGTACGCATACTAATCACAGTGTCGACCATCGTGCTCAATAATAGCATAATCTCGCCATGTTTCAAGACAAGCAAGAAGTAGAACTTAATCAAATCATGTGAATGAGCCAAAAGTTTCTTGTCATAATGTGATATTTTCGCGTTGAAATAACGTGAAAATATCCTGTTAAAACGTGAAAATATGTTGTCATAACACGAAAAGGATCTTGTAATAACAAGAAACTTTTTACTCATGCCATGATTTGGATTACAGACCCGTTTTTTTTTCAGGAATGGCAGCAATACGCTACCATAAGTCAGGGACTCTACCACATGACCTTGCCCATTCATAAGTTTCAATGACGATTGACCAATCAGAGGACAAGTAAAAGGTGCAATAGACATAATGTTTGGAGAAAAATAATTCGCGGCCCGCCTGCGTCATGAATATTCGTGAGAAAATGCGAAATCTGGCCTCGCTTGGTTACGAAAGAAAAGACGCTTCCCGCGCTGAAAATGCTGGGTACGAACAGACTGTAAAGAAGTACTCCTGAGGGAGAAGACCCCAACTTGCTGACCAAAGTGGTGCCTTGTAGCAAATCGAAGTTCGATGTATATATATCAATCATTTTCATTCAATATAAATTTAATACTTGGCGTTTTCATGTAAATTTCCCAAATTAATATTTTTTTAGTTGTGAGCGAATGAATATAAATCACTCCCCATTCATTACAACGCTATACAATCTGTCAAATATCTTGCGTTTCATAGCACTGTTGATCACTGTCGAGTTAGAATAATAATTTTAAAAAAATTGTAACAAATCTGCAGGAACCTAGTGCACCTTGAAAGCCAACTTACCACGAGAAAGGGGCCTTTGCACTGTTTATTTTTTCCTCTATGTCATTGACATCCACAAGTTCAGGTGTTATATGAAAGTTACAGAGCGAGCAGTGTGAATTTTTCAATCAAAATATATTATCTTTTTTTTTTCATTCAAAATATATCAAAGTTCATTTTATATATATCAAAGTTCATTCTATAAATATCAAAGTTCATTCCATATACATCAAAGTTCATTCTATAAATATCAAAGTTCACTCCATATATATCAAGTTTATTTTATATATATCGAAGTTCATTCTAGAAATATCAAACTTCACTCCATATATATCAAAGTTCATTGTATATATATCAAAGTTCATTCCATAAATATCGAACTTCACTCTATATATATCAAAGTTCATTCTATATATATCAAAGGTCATTGTATTTATATCAAAATTTATTCCATATATATCAAAGTTCACTCCATATATATCAAAGTTCATTGTATATATATCAAAGTTCATTGTATTTATATCAACGTTCACTCCATATATATATCAAAGTTCATTCCATATATATCAAAGTTCATTGTATATATATCAAAGTTCATTCCATAAATATCGAACTTCACTTTATATATATCAAAGTTCATTCTACATATATCAAAGGTCATTGTATTTATATCAAAATTTATTCCATATATATCAAAGTTCACTCCATATATATCAAAGTTCATTGTATATATATCAAAGTTCATTGTATTTATATCAACGTTCACTCCATATATATATCAAAGTTCATTGTATATATATCAAAGTTCAGTCCATATATATATATCAACGTTCATTCCATATATATGAAAGTTCATTGTATATATATCAAAGTTCACTCCATATATATATCAAAGTTCATTCCATATATATCAAAGTTCATTATATATATCAAAGTTCATTGTATATATATCAAAGTTCATTGTATATATCAAAGTTCATTGTATATATATCAAAGTTCAATATATAATTCCTGTTTGGCTTGCCATAATATATATATATATATATATATATATATATATATATATATATATATATATATATATATATATATATATGGGATCTATATATATTAGGGGATCTCTCCCATCTTCAGCTCTTTCCAGAAATATTTAAACCCTCAAACATGAACGCCCCCGGTACATGAACGCCCCCGCCCTGAGGAAAGCTGGGTATGGCGTGCTGTGAGCCTCCGACCCTTAAACACATAATTGCTCTCAAGCTGTTCCTGTTTAAGATCGCTTGATTAATAATCACTCAGTTTATTTACCAAATAATCAAGACCAGTATGTAAGCCTGTCATTATTCAGGAAATATTAATAAAAGACAGTGATCACCGCAGGGCTACAATGGCAACGAATTTAACAGTAGTGTCATAGGGATGGGGGGAAAAAAAATAATTTCACCAATATAAGAAGCTTTGGTAATTGAATAATGTAATAATAATAATAACAAGTCGACATGGTCTACAACATCCCCCGCCAATCGTGCGCTTCTCATTTTCGAACTCAATCAAGGCCTTTATGGTCTGAAGCTACACACCAAATTTGGTTGCTGTATCTGTAGTAGTTTCTGAGTAAAGCTGTCCCCTTTATCTCGGACGGACGGACGGACGGACGCACACACGGACGGACAGACAGACGGAGGTCAAACCTATATTCCCCTCCCACTTCGTGGTGGCGGGGGATAATAACTGGTTATCAGTGCATTGAGAAAGTTAAATAGATAACATGCTTTTAAAATTATTTAAAATGCAAGCTATGCATATAACTTTCAATGCAGCAAAATCATGAGGTCTTCGTAATCCAGCTTCTGAGAAAGCTTTAGGAAGGCTACAATATGAGATGCAATTATCTAATTAATGAATAAGAGATGAAATCTAAACCTTATCTAAATAACATCTTCAGCAGCATTTACTATGTAGCATTCTACTTCAAGATGGAATTTTGAAAAATTTCAGTTGATTGCCATCCATGCGATCTCATACTGTAGCCCTCTGCTTTGACGCGAAGATTTATATCTAAATCATTCATGGCAATGCAGCTTATTGGTAGCTTTTTTGCTCAGTAAAATAATTCAATTAATTCTGTGATTCTTAATCAGAAACAGGTAGAGTGTTAACATGCATTAAGGTAATGTCAATGGTTGTAGAAAGAGTTTTAATCTTACATACGCAAACTTAACATGTGGACCTGAGTTGGCAAAACCGCATTGTTTTCTTATGTGTATTAAGCCGATTGTTTTGTGCACTACAGGAATTCAGATGCTCCGAAAGACATCGGTGTTTTATGCCACCATTAATGTGAATAGTAAAATGCTTGATAATTATAATAATGACCAATAATGAAAGCTGAGGGCAAATGTACAGTAATTGATCAGTAATTCATCCTCGCAACTGTAGGAATTAATACTTAGTTGCTAATTAGCAAACATAAAAGGGAAGATGTTTGGAGAAGTAATGCCCTTTAAGGCGAGCAGAGAGCAGGAGTATCGTCCCTCCGAAGGCACGTCCCTGATAGAGGAGGTTAACAGCATTCAAAGCTGAGCTTTGGCTGGTCCACTCAATGACATTCATTAAAATACATAAACATGCTGAAAAGTTGTAAGTTTTTAAAAAATAACACAATTATTTGGTTCTTATGGTTTGTGGTTCTGTATCCAAGCACATTGCATCAGAGAAATTAAGTGTGAGGTTAAACTAGAGACTGTAGACCTAAATTTTGAATTTGAAGCCATATTTAATTCCATTACATACTTAAAATTATTTAGCAGATGTTTTTATCAACAGCAACATACAGTAAGTGCACTGAATTAGGTCATTGACATTGTAACACAGCAGACTAGACAAGGTACAATCAGAATACAGCATGGTTGCCTCAACCATTTAAGCACTGAATAAATTTTCAAGGAATTAAAAATGTAGTGATCCAGAGCTGTTGAAAACCTATCATGTGGCAACTTGTTTGAATTTAAACAAGTTGCCACATGAAAGGTTTTCAACAGCATACGGTTTTGATATCTTACACCATTGGGCAACTATAGTTGCCTGTGGTGCTCAAGGGGTAAAGTAATGAACAACTAAATCATAGCCTAGACCAGGGCTATTAATCCATGTCCAGAAAGGGCCAGTGTGGGTGCAGCTTTCATTCCAACAAGGCAGCTACACACCTGACACCACTAATCAACCCTAAGAGTCTTTACTAAAGAGCTTGATTAGTCATATCAGGAGTGTAAGTGCTGGGTTGGAATGAAAGCTGCACCCACATTGCAGGATAATTTTGAATAGCCCTGGACAAGACTGTTGGCAAATAGCAAGCAGAAAAAAGAAGCAAATAAAAGCAGACACTGCAGAGCAGTTTTTTTTTTTTTTCTTTTGCATCATGAACAATGTAGAATGTCATCGTAGAAACTGCACAATTCATGGTAACATCATGGGTCCCCATTTAAAAAAGTGAAAATGTAGTAAACAGTCCAATAATATCTGAATACAGCCCAACCCACAAAAATAGAGTCAGCAGTACAAATACAGTATACTCAAACAAACAAAAAAAAAACTACAACACCCAATGTGCTATGGAATAAAAGCCATTTCCTGTGCATGACACGGCCTCATCGTAGCTCATATTGGGAAATAAAGCAGATGAGTCACCAGTGACATTCGGTGGCCCATGTCTGTGTCTCACTAATGACCTCAAAACTTTAATTCCCTTTACGCAATGCAGGCGGTCCTGTGAAATTACATTCACGTATACCCCATCCCCACGGTGACGCACAATCCGATTGGCTCAGGCTAACATCCAAGCACACTTATTCACTGAGGCAGAACAATGCAGGAAACCTTTTTTAAAAACAGAAAATTCAAGCACCTGAGTTTTTCTCCCTCTTCTCCCGTCTCAGAAATCAAAGACTGAACCCCCCTGTTCTGGAGCTCCGCCTGCCCCGCAGATCAGTGTTGGGCTTAAAGCTGTTTGATTAGGTTCTCTTGTCAGCTTATTTCATTTGAAGTAGAAATACTTTCATTATCCTCTTTCTCACCATCTCACAGACTCTCTCCCTCTCATTCCATCTTTCTCACTCCTCCTCTCTTTCTTTTTCTCATTCCCTCTCTTTCCATCTTTCTCACTCCCTCTCTCCCCTGCTACCTCAGTTCTCTCACTCCATCTCCCTCCTAAGCTTTTGACCCTGTACTGCTCTCTTTTTCCCTCTCGTATACGCGGGCGCGCGCGCACCCACACCCACACACACACACACACACACACACAAACCCACGCACGCACGCACGCACACATACACACGCACGCACGCGCACACACACACACACACACACACACACAAACCCACGCACGCACGCACACATACACACGCACGCACAAACACGCAAGCACACACACAAACACGCACGCACGCACACAAACATTTGGAACACTATGACTGTAAGGACCTTGCATTGACTTACAACCATTCTGTACAGCCTTTCCCAAACCCTAACAGTCACCAAATTATGCCTCGTCCTGACCGTAACCATAACCTTAACCTACCCTTAACTGTAACTTTAACCAATTAGCCATAATCCTCTGGCAGGACCATTCAAATATCCTCACAACAGCTTTGGTTTCTCAAGTATAGCTACACAAGCACAAACACACACGCACGCACGCGCGCACACACACGCGCGCACACACACACACACACACAAATACAAAAAACGCTAACAAACACACACACACACACAAACATCAGAGAAAAATCCTGCCCGTGCCAGCTCTTCCTCTAAAGCCAAATTTAATGAAAATGACTGGTTCCTCTTTCTTTGTATTTCACTGACAACCGCAAACAAACAAAAAAAAACAAAACAAATATCTGACTGCACCAGGCTGTGCCTAAACGCGTCCGGGAACGCAGCGCTTATTATTTCCACCGCCACAGTCCGTGACAGATGGCGGAAATCGTAAATTAAGGACCCTGATGGGAATACTGCCCGAATTCTCCTCATGTCTTCCCGATGATAAAAAAAAGTGTTGGCTACATCAGGGGCGGCCGCGGTGTGTCGGCGTGACCTTTAAAGGTGTGTCGTGCGGGATGATCACCAGGGAGAAGAGCGGGAGCGGTCGGAGGTTTGTGGGGTGCTCGTGTGTGTTTTCTTTTCAAAAGGTCAACACAGCGGTTGGCTGCTTCACTGGCAGGGGTGGAGTCACAGGTGCAAGGTCCCAGTTGGCAAACTGGGATTCCTACGTGTGGCTGGAGAGATGTGCGGAAAACAAGGCAGTTTGGCCCTTGAGCAAGGCCCTTTAACCCAAAAACTGCTCCTGAGACTTTACCCCTGTTTCCATCTCTCTCTCTGTCTCTCACTCGGACTCTCTGTCCTTGTGACGGCTCTCTTGAATTTCTCAGAGGTCTACCATGAAAAAGACTAACATCATCATGCTCATCTCCTGGTAAAATGACAGACAATATAATTGAAGACATTTTTGCCTTTTCCCCATTGCATGCTGGGATAGGAGCCAGACCCCCACGACCCTGAGCAGGAATAAGCGAGTAAGATAACAGATGGGTGTGCAAGGGGATGAGCGGATGAATATAATTTTGTACGCTTGTTAAAAGGTGTGCGATAATCATGTGGTCTAAAGGTGTGTTTACTGGCGCTCAACTACGTGGCTACGACTGAGCGACTATGTGTTTATTGAGATGCGACTATGACTACACGCAACAACAAATTTCTGGTTTGGGCCTGGGGCCCTCGGGCATTTCCATCATGGCACCAGTCCATTCAACACTAGTGCGTTGGTTGGCTGAGGACATTATTGTGACTGGAATTGCAATTTCACGACGTCCATATGATCACATCGAGTGCAGTCGTAGATGAAGGGATTTTTACGTATTAATTTGACCAGGCGTTCCACATCCTCAACGCTGAGAACTCCTTTTCAGGGCATTTTCTTGGGTAAAACTACTCAGAAGTACGTGTTGTCTCACTGAAAGTGTAAATAAATGCTGGGAATCCCGTTTTAGTCGCGCGACAAAGATCTGGAATGCCCCATCGAGCAGTCCAATTTATTTTGTTGTGTAGTCACATAGTCATAGTCGTGCACTAGTAAATACCATATAGGAAAAACATAGCAATAAAAAAATTGTCATAGTCGCATAATCATAGCCGCGTAGTCGAGCCCCAGTAAACGCACCTTCACCGTATGGCCCCAGTGACATTGCAGTTTGCTTTAGTGCAGTGGTCTGGGAATTTTCCCAGTGAATACTCCATTATAGTACTTATACTAATTCATTAAACCAGACTGCATCAAATCAAAATTACCGCTGATTTGCAGCTGACTCTCAACTGCAACCCAACATGCATATGGAGGAGAGCATTTAATCTCTCTTTCATGCCTTCTGAAAAGACGCCCTGTTCCTAAGTTAAAATGGAAGGAATGACAGTTCCATAAACCTGTCAAGAATAACTCAACAGTCACTCGGGTGATAATGGGTTATAAAACTCAGATATGACAACAAAATTTCCCTGCACAAGGTGGTTTGATTATGCAAAGGTTTATGCAAAGGTCGCTTCGAGTCATTTAACAGGCAGAAAAGCTTAATGCCTCACCCTCATCAACACAAGTGATATAATTACTACATTCTATAAGAACTATACATTCAGAGTGGTGGGGGGCTCATAATTCTGTCGGTATGCCATCATCTTTGACCAGAATAACACCACTCGGGGCAGAACGTTTGTTGATGCGGCCAAGGACGTCCACCCAATATCTTACCCCACACTTAAAATGAGTGTGTACTCATTAGGACAGGAATAATTAATCGGAGGTAATTATTTCTCCATTAATGGGGCTCGGCACACAATTAAGAGGCAATTAGCACGTTCGGGGGAGGGTTTAAGACTAGCATTTCAGTACATCAGAAGCCTTAGCTCTCCTCATTTCTCTGGTTGAATAGATTTTGGAACCTGAAGTAGCCTGGATAAGGACTCCCCTTTCATACTTAATTTGGCATCAACTAAGAGCACTCCCTTATCTTGACTGCCGCTGAAAACTCCCCGCAGAGCAGGAAGTCCGTCTTGACAAGCGCTCTGGTCTCACTACAAGATTTTAAATCTTATTTTATTTCCTCCGGAGAAGAAAATGGCATCTTTTAAGTTAGTTTGCTTCAACTAGAGCGGATCTGATATCTCACTGGAAAATATGGAGATTAGTCAAAATGTTATTACATGTATTATTTTTGGCAAAATTAAGGGAATTACAGGATTTTCTGCATGAGGTGTCTTGGGTCTGTTGCAGAGGTTGTGTCATGCTGTCACCAACAGTTCAGCAAACCAGTGATAATGCACCATTTTGTTTGCAGAGAAGGGGCCATCTAGGCAAGCTTAGGTCCGGTTTCACAGAGCTGGATTATTCTTAGCTAAAGTTAACTGGATTACTGCACTAAAAAAACTCAGACATTTTATACCATGTTCCTGTTATGGGAGGATTCTGGGCTGAATTAGTGCAGTTAAGTCGTCTAACTCCATAATCCGGCTTCATGATGCAGGTCCCAGTGCTTCCCAGCCAATCAATGACTCAGTACGAGCACTCAAATATCAACACACCAAAAATAAAAATAAGAATAAAAATAAAAAAACAGCAGGCAGAGTCACCCACCTGGATTTGAGCACACAAACACTGTTAATGCAAACCACACACACAGGCAAACGCACACTGACACTGCAAACCACACTCTCACACACACACACACACACACACACACACACACACACACACACTCTAGACTGAATAAAGACCTCTGTACTGAACAGAAGCTGGAGTCCCAGAGCCTCATTGTAGAGTTAGAAGAGTCTGTAAACACAACAATTATCGGAACAGCAGCATTAATTAGTGCTGTTGAAGATTAGGAACTGGAACCTGGGCCTTTCATGGGGGGTTGATGTTCCCAGGGGTCTCCTTTTAGATTCTGCAAACAGGGGGTCAGGGTCTGAAGGGTCACCAGGTCCACAGGTTTTTGAAGCGTTTCTGCCTTTAAGCTCTTAATTTCAGTGATTTATTGACTGAGGACTCCAGAGGTTTGTTTCAAAGGCCTGCATTGACTGCTGATGGAAAGGAAATCGGTAACACTAGCACAGACTGCCACTCTCAGAGACTGTAGTTCTACACCCCGGCAGTATGGGGGTCTATGGACGATTTGCTAAGCAATGACTACATGTAGATTTGCGCAAACACGTCGAAAAAATGTTTGATAGTTAACGGTCCCATTTTGTGCTTTTTTTAAAATCAATTTAAAACAATTCCCAGGCATCTGTTAGACAAAGTTTTTCAGCTGGTATAACTAAAACACACATTTATAGTTTATGGCCAGAGTTCAATTTTCTCCCCTCATTAACTCTGTACTGTCTGGAGAGGACAGTGTGTCAGTGATAATGAGGCTCTACTCTGATTGGTGGTCTTGTATCAGTAAAACATGGATGATGGCGGCCAAAATCAGTTTGTAATGGGCTGTAGTATGCTAATGAACCCCCTTGTGATGTCAAAAGGGGCACAGAATCTAAACGAGTTGTTTGAGCACAATTTCTTAGGTAGGCGCCACAATAACAACACTGTGATACAATCTGGTTTCAGGTTTGTTCAGATGTTAGGCAGAGGGACAACCACAGTATGTGTGTCCCGGGCAGGGGCGGGGGCAGGGGTGTGCACAGACATTTTGGGGGGCAGGTGCTCAGTGTTTCCTGTTCAACCTCACCGAGCACAACCTCAGAGCGGTCACACGCCTCGCACGAGCAATAACTGATGACCCCGACCACCCTCTCCACCCACACTTCACACTGGTGCCATCTGGCCGCAGATACAGGACTCAGAGACGGCGACGGGCTCGCTTCAACGAGAGCTCAGTCCCGTCTGGCATCTCCGCACTTCACAACCTCCCCCAGTAACCCTGTATGGACTCAGCCCTCCTGAATGTGTCACAAGTGTTTGGTTGTCTGATGGTGTTTGTGCTTCTGAGTGTATTTATATTTTGCAGTGTCTGGTGGTGTTTTTCTCATGTTGTTCAGTGGTGGTGATTCATATGTTTGTGACAGTTGGTGGAAACAAATTTCCCACATGGGACAATAAAGGCTATCCTACAAACGATTCCTACAAAGGATGAAGCAATGTGTGGTGGCAGACCAGGGAGGGAAATGCTTTTTGTTTTCTTCAGCCGGGGGGGAGGGGGGGGGGGCTGCTTTTATTTTGTTATTTTATTGTTATTTTTTGGAAGAGGCAACCTTCATAAAACCGGACCCGATTCCATCAAGTTCTTTCTGATGGGGGTCCCCTCCTTGCCTTCGACCCTTGGTGGGGGTCTAAGATTAAAAAAGGTTGAGAACTACTAGGCTACAATTCTCTCTCTCCCCTTTCCTGTTTCTCTCTCTACAGTAAATCGATTCTCTCAGTGAACTGATGTAGTTTCTTTGGAATGCCTTCTCAGCGATCATTCTAGAACTCTGTTGTTTCCAATTACCAGCAGTGATTGTGACATCAGGATTAGAATGTTAAGTTAGAATGTTCAATACCTGTGACCTCACAGCGTAAAGTTCCAAATGAGACAACAGTCACAGTTCCCCAGCCCCGGACCCACAAATCTTGCAGACTCGGCAGGATTTCACCACAACTCAGCACTTAATCGATGATTTAAAGGCCGCAGGCCCTTTGCACAGTGAACTACGGTTCCCTCATCCCGGGTCCCTGAATTTTACAGCAAAAACAAAACCCTTCAGAGACGTGGCAGCCCTTCAAAACTCCAGCTGGGTCCTTTAAACAGCACCACAGTGTAAAGAGCTGGGTAAAATAAACGGGACATTTATATGGTTTTTGGGCTTGTTGGTTTCCCATAACAAAAGGGGAAACCAACATAAAAAAGCGCACATCTTGCATCCTGAGGGACAGGTTTAAAGCACTGTTAATGCTGCCAGTACAGTATTTTAGACTGTGATGCAGTTTTGAAATGGCAGCAATTTACAAACTTTTCAAACAACAAAGATTAATTTATTTTAATGTTTAACACTTTCAGTGGCTTTCTTAAAAATCCTTGGGAAATTAAGTGCAAATTTTTTTTCCCCCCATCTTTTTTTCGGACCTTGTGGATATACAGTGTACATATGCGGAATGTGAGATGACTACTTTTCCTAGAACAGATTTACAAATCGTAAGATATTAATTTCCAAGTGGCTCTATTTAAATTATGAGTGAACCTTTTCATGCCATAGTGACATCACAGTGCAGTTTCAATGTTCAGGAGCACAACCAATCACTGAGCTAATATAAATCATGCCCTCCCCCTGAGGCATTCATTTAGGCCACGCCCACACAGTCCACAAGAAAGCAGAGATGAGTTCGTCCAGCTATCTTTGTTTTGCATTGAATCATATGCATGTTAAATGTTTTCTCCATTCAAACTTTGGCAGAAAAAAAAAAAAATTTCAAATATTACGTCCTCCATTAGCCTCCATGCAGTACCCAGGCTGGATTCGAACATTTCTGCCCACTGTCCCACCTTGCGTTATTATAGAACCCACCTACTTTCTCACAAAGAAACGCCTCTCCGAAGCATTCGAGCACTAGGATTAGTCAGCCGGTCAGCTCTCGGCTTTGAATCCTAGAGCTTGAACACCTGGTCAATTCCTGCGCTTGAATGGTCTGGAGAGGCTGGTCTTTGCGAGAACCATTTGCGGGTTCCATAATCACAGCCCCACCATACTACACCTCACACCAAGTGGAAGTGATTACCTAAAAAAGGTGTAGAAATGGCATTTATATGGACTGAGCAGTATCTGAATGTCCATGTCCTTCAATATTGCCCAAACCCTTATGGAACTCACAGCACGTCTCTTTCTCCAGTGGACGTGTTGGTGTTTTACGCTCTCGTTTCCTGGGTCTGACACGTCAGGAGAGACAGACACGCAGTTCTCAGCGGGGAGGAATGATTCTGACCCAACCGCTCACCACCGTGTCCAGAAATCAATGCAGAGTCAAAGAAAGTAAATTAGAGAGAGAGGGAGGGTAAAGAGCGCTGTCGAGAGAACAGGGAGGGATGGAGAGAGTGAGGGAGAGAGGGATCAGAGGGATAGATGGAGGGAGACAAAGGGAAAGAGGAAGGAAGGAGAGAGGGATGACAGAAGAAGGGAAAGAGACCGAGGGAACGGTGGATCAGAGGGAGCGATGAAGGGGGATGGAGAGATGGAAAGAGACAGAAAGTATAAAGGGAGGGAATGCAGATAGAGAAATGGACAGAGAGAGGGAGAAGTGGGTGCCAGACAGGCGGGAAAAGAAAGAGAGGGAGGGAAAGAGGGAGAGATAGATGGGCGAGAGGGAGGGAGCGAGGTGGCAGATGGAGGAGGAAGTGAGCAGAGGAAAGAGAGAGCGATTGAGGGAGGGATGGGAGATGGAGGTAGGGAGGGATGGACAGCTAGAACTAAAAAGGAGGAAGGGAGAGATAGGCAGACGGAGTGAGAGATGGAGAGAAGAAGGAAGAGATGGAAGGAGAGAGAGAGGAAAGGAGGACAAAAGCAACTCTGGCCTGGATGCTCATCCAATTCAGAATGAAGGGGGTGATTTGTTTAAGCAGGTAGATGGAGAGAGAGAGAGAGAGAGAGAGAGAGATGAGGGCTGGCGGTAGTGGAGAAAAGGAATACCTGACCTAGACAGTAAAAAGTGATTGAATCAACACTGTAATATTGTCTGGCTGAAGATCGCAATCAACATTGATGTCAGATATTGAAAGAAACATTGAAAGTGCTCGCTATGATCAACATGGAAATAACATTAAATTTCCAATCAATTCTGACAATGAATCAACCTTGATTCAACTATGATATGATCAACATTGAAAGAATGTAGAATTGCATCAACATTGATTCAATATATGTACAGTATATCACAAAAGTGAGTACACCCTTCACACTTCGACTATTAATTTAGTATATCTTTTTAAGGGCCAACGTTACAGAAATGAAACCTGAATATATTCTACAGTAGTCACTGTACAATATGTGTAGCAGTGTAGATTTACTGCACTGTCCAAATAACTGAACAAACAGTCACTATTTCCAAAATGGGTGGCAACAAAAGTGAGTACACCTCACTGTCAACATGCCAAAGTGTGTCCATAGTGTCAATATTTAGTGTGACCACCATTGTTGTCCAGCACTGCCTTGATTCTCTGAGGCATGGAATTCACCAGAGCTGCACAGGTTGTTGCTGGGATCCTCCTCCACTCCTCCATGACAACATCACTGAGCTGGTGGATGTTGGACACCTGCTGCTCCTCCACCTTCCTCTTGAGGATGCCCCACCGGTGCTCAATGGGATTCAGGTCTGGAGACATACTTGGCTACGCCATCACCATCACCTTCAGCTTCTTCAGGAAGGCAGTTGTCATCTTAGAGGTGTGTTTCGGGTCGTTATCATGTTGGAAAACAGCCGTGCAGCCCAGTTTCTGAAGGGAGGGCGTCATGTTCTGCTTCAGAATCTCATAGTGCATGTTGGATCCATTATTCCATTAATGAAGTGCAGCTCCCAGGACCAGAAGCACTCATGCAGCCCCAGACCATGATGCTGCCACCACCATGTTTGACTGTAGGCAGTACACACTTGTTTTGATACTTCTCACCAGGGCGCTGCCACACATGCTGGACACCATCTGAGCCGAACAAGTTTATCTTGGTCTCGTCAGACCACAGTACATGGTTCTAGTAGTTCATGTTCTTGGACTGGTTGTCTTCAACAAACTGTTTTCGGGCTTTCTTGTGGGCTAGCTTCAGAAGAGGCTTCCATCTTGGCTGACGGCTATGCAGACCAACTTTGCGCAGAGCATGGCGTATGGTCTGAGCACTGACAGGCTGTTATCCCACTGCTACAACCTTGTTAGCAATGCTGCCAGCACTCCTGTGTCTGTTTTCTGAAGCCAATTTTTGCACCTGACGCAGAGAACGAGGACTCAACCTCTTTGTGCCGATGAAGAGGCCTTTTCCGAGCAGAACTCGTCTTGGAAAACTGCTGGATAACCTTGGCCACCGTGCTGTAGCTCAGTTTCATGGTTTCACAGATCTTCTTGTAGCTTAGACCATCTTTGTGGAGAGCAACAATTCTCTTTTTCAGATCCTCAGAGAGTTCTTTCCCATGAGGTGCCATGTTGACCATCCAGTGACCAGAATGAGAGCATCGCACCCAAAGCACCACAATTTAACCCTTCAACATGTTACACAACCTCATATGGCCCAGTCGAACAGAGAAAAGCATGAACATGATGAACAAGTCGCGTTTCATTGCTTGGTTGACCATTATCAATTGGGATGTGTACTCACTTTTGTTGCCATCCATTTTGGAAATAGTGACTGTTTGTTCAGGTATTTGGGCAGTGCAGTAAATCTACACTGTTACACATATTGTACCATGGCTACTCTAGAATATATAGAAGTTTCACTTCTATAGCATTGTCCCTTGAAAAGATATAATAAATTAATTGTCAAAATGTGAGGGGTGTACTCACTTGTGAGATACTGCATGCATTGCATTATACATTGAAACAATGTTAATATTAACGGGCCATTTCAACCCTCCTCTGTATGTTTTTAATATGCCTCATTAAGAAATAGTAACTTTATTGCTCCATTTATGGTATAGTTCAACGAGGAGCATGTCAAAGTAGTCTACTAGTCAGTGATATCACTGTCATATGCCTGAATGGCAGTGATGTCACTAATAGACAAGTTTGGAGCCACCCTCGCAGAACTTAAAAACACCAAATAGAGTAAAATGATTAATTATTTAAATGAGGCATATTAAAAACATACAGACGAAGGTTAAATTGCTGAACTGGTTCATTAAGTATGCTATACTGCAGTGATTCTCAACGTTTTTATACAAAGACCCAACTTTACAGGGACATGGACCCAAATACCAGGGTGGTACAAACTGGAGATTTAATAAATAGTTTAAAAAAAATACACTGAGATAAAGACAGGGAGCGGCATCACTATATCATCAGGGTTAAAATCACACACATCAATGATGAAACCAAAAAGCAGTGCCGATGAGAACTGGTAACTGCCAGCCATATATACAAAAACTTCAGATAATCACCTGCACCTTTAAACACAACAGGTGCAGCTCGTTAAGGTGGAGGTGAGAGAAAGCCACAGGGGAGGGGCTGCAAGGCAAAAAACCCTTAGAGATCGGCCAAACAGCTGCTTTACGGCATACTCCATTAACAAACAAAAAAAAAAAAAAAACGCAATAAAGCAGACCATTGTTCATTTAGTTATTTATCAAAGATTCAAAAGAAATTACACTTTTGTACATTTTAGCACATATTTCTTTTGATCTTTTAAAGGACTATACAGAACTACACGTTTTGACTTAATCTTATAGTAATTAACTCCATCATAATATCCATGGTCGATTATTTGTCCATACATCCCCCCTGTTCTTTTAAATGACCATTAATTAGCTGGAATTGCCGTTTCCAGGAGGCCGCCATTAACGCCACGCCTGACATGAGAAGTTGCGAGACCATAACGTCACTGCAGCTGCCACATGCATTCCTGTGCATGATGCATGCGATGTCAAAATGTCTGAATACGTGGATATCCAAATAAATTAGACCACCAACCAATTTAAAATTGTTCATTGAGCGAATCAACTGTCTGATTGCAAATTGAGTCAAGTAAATGGGAAGGGGGTGAAAGCAATTGTCTGGTAGAGTCTGATTTTGAAGACCTTAACTTTGCTTAGTTCTGCACACAGTTTGCCTGAATGTGTTGGCTTGATTATAACATTTCGCCGTTGTGTGCGAATCTTGTTCAATTATTAAATAAAAAATGTTTAAATTTGCGGCACAGATCTGCCTGAACGTGCTAGCCCAGTCTTCGGTGCATTTGTCCATTGCTTGCAATGCGAAAATAATTTCTCTCTCACATTCACGCTTGATGCACTTCACACACTAATTTGTTTATTATTAGACGCTTAAAAACCAGGGCCATCTTAACATGATTTTATTTTTAAGAAATCTTTTTTAATAATACGTTTTCAGACGAGAGGTGGAATTCAGAAGACAGCTATTTATTCAGATTACTGACATTATTTCAATCTAGCATGGTAGCCTGGTTCAGTTTGTCAGCTTCTCATCATCTCTTCTAAATCATTATTGGCTAGATTTGGGTTTTGATTGGTCAGTTGGCTGAATAAATGGCTTGATTACAAGTTAGGCAAAGTACACAGGAATTTATTTAAGGTGAGCTAATTATGCTAAGGTGACGGCAGCTGTCCAGCCTCGCTGGTAATTAGCAGACTTCAAATTGCACTTTTCTTTCCGGAAGTATTTCAAATGGCCTCTGATGTTAGTTCACCTCTAAATTAAAGTTGTGTTGGATAGAAAAAGGTAATAATAAAGCTCGTCTGTCTGCCCCAAAGATGAAGCGGGAATATCTTGGTCATTCAACAATCACAATGCAGGACCGTAGGACAATGGACATTCATGGCACTGGCGGCTTCGCTGATGTCACGATTAGGGGCGTCCCAAGCGGATCAAGGGTGAATTTTCGTCTGCTGCAGTCAAGATGGCGCGGTCCACTAGTTTTGTAAAATCGCTCATAAAAATTAAAGAAATCACAACATAAAGAAAAAAAAGTCGTAGGAGCTTTTTTCATGATATATTGAAAAAATATCACCACCTTTCCCAGCAATGATAGTCCTCCTTTAAGGTTTCCTGCCTGGCCTAGGTGGAGGAAGCACATTAGAGAATTATCTGGCCATCTATTAGCACCCCATAAACATTGAATCAACATTTTTCAACCTCAACCAAAAATAACCAATCTGACCAAAATTCAACAGTGAATTAATGCTTTTTGCTATCTGGGGAGGGTCCGCGACTGCGGAAGGCACCGGAAGGAAGCTTCATCTGAAGGGAGAGGGGCAGCGGCAGAGTTAGCCAGAGTTTGCATCCCGCCAACGTGCTCAGAAATTTCAATGAAGTCGCCGCAGGAACAGACGGTTCATGGACCGTCGCCCAGGGAGACGAAGGGAGGGCGGACGGCGGTCGATCTCTAGGCTGCGCTCCAGGATTGAGCGTGGGTGTGTGTGTGTGTGTGTGTGTGTGTGTGTTCGCACCTGTACCTGTGTGCATTAGTGTGCATTATATGCGCCTGTGTAGCGTATGAGCTCATATGTTTCAGTCACTATCTGTGTGTGCGTGTGTGTGTGTGTGCACACGCACTGTGACCTGTACCCGTGTGCATTTGTGTACATTGCGTGCTCCTGTGTGAGCGTATAACTGCTTATGTTTTCGTGAGTGTGTGTCTTTGCGCTGTTACACAGTACAGAAACTCGCATTCTGCTCTGTGGTCTCTATACGCCAGCAATTACTATTAGGATTTGGATTTGAAAACAACGTCTGTAAATATTAGGCCAGTGATTCATTTTCGCAGGGCTGTAATTATTACACTGTTCACACCATACGGATGCAAATCCCCCTAAAATCACCACGCAGACTGTCCGCCTCCAGTTTCAAGTCAATACATTCACACTGATAAAAACGAGAAGGAATCAGCGCCCTTTAAAATGACATTATTGTCCAAATCTTATTGACTTCACTGAATGAGTTAACAGTACTGGCCGCCACCTTTGATTAATTTTTTCAGCTGTACAGCCTGAACCATAACAGAATTTCAGCCCATCGCGTATAGTGTAATCATCTAAACACTTGTAGAGTGTGCCATGCACAATCGCTATCAATTTACATTCATTATTTAATCACTGCATTTGTAGCACAGCATTCAACTAGTGACCATCTTGCAGTAAGTTCACACTCGCTGATCTTATTACATTCTGATCTGACCTACACACCTGTTGAGTTTTGTGACTTCATCTTGCATGGTTGTGACACAGCAACTGTGTTCTAAGTGGAGATTCCCATTATAAATATTGATGGCTGCCACATCCACAATTGTCATCAGAAGTGTTTGATATTTGGTCAGGTCATAGAGCAGTGGTTGCTAAACTTTCTCTGCTGGGCCCCCCTTTGGTACATAAAAAGCGCAATGATTTCAATGCGATTTGGACAAAAGCGCACTAGGATACGTCATTCATACACGTAAGTTGCAATTAATTGCATTAGGTTACTAAAAAATTACTAATCAATGTATGTCGCAATGATACGCTATGGGTAGCGAATCTTGGTTGACAACCTTAGTGGATAAAAAGCGTTTCATTGTGTCTGTTACTACTCTTTGCGCATCAGTTACATTCACTTGCGTAATAACTACTACTAATAGCGATTTAACTGCATGACATTTGTGTTATATTTGCCTTGTAATACATTTTCCCCGTCCCCACGTGACCACACTATGACCATTACAAAAGCTCCGAAAGCTCTCAACATTATCAGGTGTGGTCAGTTTTCATTAATAACGCACACCTGTCAACTCTCACACATTCCGCGTGAGTTTTAGTAGTATATTTACACTGCCCTGCTGTGTAAATCGGCAATTATTCAATCAACGCATGTGTAAAAGATTCTCGCACGTAATTGAAGTCCTTGTGCATGGAGGTTTATCAGTTTCACCTGAGTTATGACTCCGGACTTCTCACGCTTTTTTTGAGTTTTTACCTCAAGAATTGTGAATACTAAGCTACACTAAGCACAGACAGACGGACAAACATGACCATCAAAATACTTGGATTGAAATGACATACCTGTTGATTTCAGCAGGAAATATAAACGTGGCAAAGTACCAAATACTGCCACAGCAATGTGTCACTCCAGAACCCTATTTTACCATGATAACACACACAGCCTCAAAGGTAAAAACAATATCAGCCAACACTGTCACAGATACTGGGATACTGGGAATACAATGACAGGAAGTGAGGGGTGGGCACTTCCTGTGGCTATCCCCCTGGGAGTGGAGTCATCAAGCTAAAAATAATGCCCCTTTCTCACGTCATTTCTGGCCGCCATCTTACAGCGGTATAGGTCAAATTTTGGACATCACCTGTATGATTTTTGACTCCAGACAGCTTTTGAACTTCTGAAAAAAGATATCAATTTTACACAGTTTTGGACAAATTCTGCAATTCAAGGATTTAAATTACGCACCAGATCCTACATGGTCATTTCAAGTGATTTAATGTGCATCATAATCCCTGAATGGTACACTGTAGACGAAGCTATTTTTGAATGATTACTGCCAGATCAGAACACTCCAACAAGGTATGAAAATTACGCTGGTCATGGCTATATCCAACGTATTGATTTGAATTTATACCAAGAGTTCCAAGCCTTACAGAGCCGGGCTTTAGCTGCGCCTGGTCTTATGACGCCGGTCCATGTAAATATACACGACGCAAAGGCCATTGCTAAGTAATACCTTTTATTCAGAGCGCACTGTAACTTCATTCAAATCAGCTAGCTAACATGTTGGGTAGCTAGCCTATGGACAGCGCCAACCCAAATAAGAGGAAAATTAAGGAAAATTTATTTTGCTGAATGCAAAATAAGAGAACTCACAGAGATGAGTTCAAAGAATAAAAATGCTCCTCCAGCTTAATGAAATAACACTAACGAAACATTACTATCATCACGTGTACAGTTGTTTCTGTCTGATGCAGTGACAGATCTAGAAAATTTTACATGGGGGGGGCAAGAAGTCTGGGAGGGGTGGCATGGGACGTCCTCAGTGCGGTTTGCCGAAATCCTCAATTCCAATGAAGTTAGGACATTGTGTGAAACGTGCATAAAAACCGAATACAATGATTTGCAAAGCTCATAAACCCATATTTTATTCACAATGGAGCATAGATAACATATCAGATGTTGTAAGTAAAGACAGGCAGACCAATCTGCCAAAAAAAAACTGCATCTAAAAATTGAGGAACAATTTCCGAAAAATATTCCTCAATGTATTTCTTATACAGCGTGTACCAAAAAAAAAAAAAAGGAAACCAAGAATAAATAGTTCATTCTATAACAATTACTAAACATTCTTTGATTAATGATGGCATTTGGTGTTATATAACTATCCCTTCTGTCTAATGATATCGAGTAAGTGGAGCTTGTGCGGCACTCTACTGAACAACAATGACACTTTTGGAGTAAGTCAATAACCACTTGCACCAGATTACATAAAATGATGACAGGCCTAAACGCGGATGAACCGGGATGATCAGTTTCAAGTCAACTTTTCATTGTTTCATTGTTGCTTTAGGTTGTGTAATGTGTTCTGCTTTAAATGTAAACCCTACTAGCTGCATGACATGTGCACAAATCATGCAGCTGACAACAGAACTATGAGTTTTGACAGCGATGCCCGGACTAATTTTGTTTTCTTTGTATGATGTGAAAAAGTACACACTTGTGTAATTAATAGTCCCAATTAGTTTAATAGATACTAAGTTTCAACTAAATACTTCTCATTTTATTCCCAGTTTCCCTTATTTCTGGACACACTATTATCATGCCTTCCAAGATGTAGCAGAGTGAATATTTCGACCTAATGAAATAAAAGTACCTGGAAATAAATACAGCAAAAGTACTAAAGTCACAGTCTAGGACTGACATTGGTCATCTATTTTAAGAGAGCTTTAGACGACGACTGTTGTGCTGCGCAGCAAAGTGTCTCACAAACATATCCAAATCTAGCTCTGTTTCTCAATACAGAGAACAGCTAGATTTCGAAGACGATTGTCTGATGATTGTCAGGCTGCATAGACCACCAGTCGTGTGGTGGAATTTCTGCCAAGTTGGATATTGCTCCTGCCGTGAGTACTTATAAAACTAAATAAAAAAATGGAATTGTCAGATCTATACAAACAAATATGGGCCATTTTCACAAAAAGGGACAAAATAACGGTAAAATGTGGTCATCACTGTAATCGCCATTAAACCAAATTCCTTTCGTTTCTGAAGAGGGTAAACAAAAAGAACAATTTTTTTCTTACGATGGGACATAAGGTTCACTGTAAAAAAAAAAAAAAAAGAAAAGTTGTCTCAACTGAAAAAAGTTAGTGTCCAGGCTGCCTTACAATTTCAAGTTAACTGAATTTAAGATTATAAGCTGATTATTACTCCAAAATTTTAAGCTCATTGATGATAAGTTAAGGCAGCCTGGACACTAACTTTTTTCAGTTGAACAACTTTTTTTTTTTTTTTTTTTGAAGTGTTTGAGGTGGATACCTGATTAATTCAGAAAATATTAGTCATTACACATGTAGATTGGCAACTCCGTTTTTCAGCGTGCACATCAAGATATCAGTAACAATAACTTTAAACATATAAACTGCATTTCGTTTCATCGCAATTTAGGATATTATTTGAGAGCACCAGGAGCTATTGAATTAGTACACCAAAATATTGTTCTTTGTTTGTTTTGAACATATTTTGCGTGCGGCTAATCACACTGTTTGATTATCTTTACCGTTATCATGTTTGATATCGACTCAAGATTTCAGTTTGTTCCTTGTTTGTCCTCACGATAGCACCTTGGCTAGAAGGTCAAAGGTCATAACTGCCATTTTTTTCCCAGGAGACAGGCTGCTGAATTTCAGAAAGATCATCTGGTGAGTCAGCAATACTGGAAATGTCACACTTATTGTTTGTCTTTACCGATACTCAAATAAATCAATCTAGACTTAGCAAAACAACTTTATTAGTCTTTTTTTAATTATTATTTTACTTTATTTTTTTATTTAGCCTTTATTTAACCAGGTCAATTCCATTGAGACACAAGGATCTCTTTTCCAACGGAAGGCTGGCCAAGACACAGCTAAAAAATATCAAGTTACAGCAGAACAACACAGAATCCAACAAAATACAATCCGGTCACGTCAGAGTTGGCCTGGGGCTTTCCTGAGCAGGAACAAGAATGATATGAGGCAGATACTAAGTCACTCAAAAGGTTTTTAAATGTTCAAAGAGGAATAAGTTCCCTCAAGTTCAAAGTGCTCTGTAATGAATTCCAGGCAGCAAGTACATGAAGGAGTGCTTGCCTAACTCAGTGCGAACTTTGGAGACATTAAGCAAATAACAATCATTGGGACGCAAGGACTAAGCTCTCTGGGTTCTCGAAATGTAGCCACATAGATATTGGGGAGTAGACCTAAGATGGCTTTGTAAATTAAAAATATGCCAGTGTGACAGAGACGACATGCAGCCAACAGGGGCCCCTCGACTCTGCCATATAAAGTGCAATGGTGAGTGAGGGCTTTGCAACATGTGACAAGCCTCAGGGCACCGTGGTACACGGAGTCCAGAGATTGGAGACAATTTGCAGGGGCATGCATGTAAAGAAGGTCGCCGTAATCCAATCAGGGAAGAAAGGTGGCAGCTACCAACTTCTTCCTGGCGGCAAAAGTACTTTTTACTTTTTACATGAGTAACTGTGGGGAGAAAAACATGCATGGCCTGCCCACGTACTGTGTGGGCATGACTGTGCATTGTTTAAGGTCTTTACCGTTATCCACTATTGTCTTTACCGTTATTTTGGGTGCATAACGGTAAAGACAACTGTGTAACGGAATGGAATCTTGGGATGAAATCATGTCATATTTCATTTTATTGGGACAGCACAGTCATTTAGGGTTCAGGAGGCCCTATACATGAACCTGGGGAGCAAGCAAACAATAATTATTGCACACAGTGAAGGTTTTCTAAGTTTTGAATGTCGTTTATGAATTTAAAACCACTTTCTTGAACCTGCAGTATGAATGTGCCCTAATGCATTTAAGTTTTTTTGTCCCATTACAGAGGCTACTTACCCATATTTAACCCCTTTGCTCAGAAGTCAAATCTGGCTATTTAGGTGTTACCTAATTTATAATTTATAATTAAAGATTGCAGCTTCACAGACAGGAAATGAAAGGCTCAACTGAGTCAAGGCACTTGAAGCATTTAGAATACCATCATATTTCAGTTTATTTTCATGATTTTGGTAGAGAAAATGGTCAGCAAACACAAAAAAAAATAATCTTCATGAAAATTCAATATTGCAATTGAAAAAAAAAAAAGAAATAAAATAAGACTGGGAATTGAAAAACTGCTGGGGCTTAAAACTGTACATTTCTGAGATCGTAAACTCTAAAACAACAACCATAGGCTAATTGATCTTGAGCATTACTTTCTAGATTACCTGCTTGCTATGAGACAAATTATGCAGCTATCCAAGTGGCTCCCCAAAGTCTGAGATCCCTCAAAATGGTCCACTGTCAAATAATAATCATATATTTAACACAAACATTTGAGGCATGAAATTCAGTATGAACTAATGATTTTCTGGTTGAGTTTCACATGAGTTTATCAATTTCAGTGCAGTTGAACATCAGTGGTCACCAGTAACCTATTCAAACACAAAACATGCCTTTTCTCTAATATAAAGTTTAGAGTTTTGTCCATTTTTCTTCAAAGTCCCCCAAGCCACCACACATACTCATTAAATAAACTGCTGATTAAACGGGCAGAACATTCACCCTGCACAGAAAAGCTAGCAGTTCCAACTTCTGAGCTCACAACCTTATTTGAACACTTTCTACAAAAGTACATCGCATAAGAAGGAAGCATAACTCACTAACTCAGTATATCTGACATATACCTTATTTTACCAGAACAGACATTCCACTTGCAGGGAAAAATCAAACAATATATTTCTCCCTATATTCAACAAAATGGTGCAGTGAACGTACCAGGGGGTTCACCGAAATGCATGGCCAGTTAACATTTTAAACAGGAAGAAAACCTGGGCATTCGATTTTGTTGAATACGGTACACATTCCAAAACAAAAAGCAAAAGTAGCAGCTTCACTGAACAATGGCCAGACTCCTAAATTCACATAGGCAAAAATGTAATGGCCCAAACACGAAATAGTTGGGACAAAATGTAAATTGTGAATAAGATCAAAATTCAATGACTTTCGGATCACAAGCCAATATGTTATTTACAATAGAACATAGATAACATATCAAATGTTGAAACTGAGATATTTTGCGTTTTTTATCCACAAAATGAGCTCATTTCAAATTTTCTGGCTGCAACAAGTCTCAGAAAAGTTGGGACACAGGAAAAAAAAAAGGCTGAAAAAGCAATTAATATATAAGAGAATCAGCTGAAAAAACATTTAGCAAGTAATTAAGTTAACTGGCATCAGGAGTGTAACATGATTGGCTATAAAAGGGATGTCTTAGAGAGGCTGAGTCTCTCAGAAGTAAAGATGGCCAGATGCTCTCCAACCTGTGAAGGTTTGCATAGAAAGACTATGGAACACTTTAAAACAATGTTCCTCGACGTCAAATTGGAAAGGCTTTGAAGGTCTGATCGCTGACAGTGCATAACATAATCAAAAGATTCAGAGAAACTGGAAAAATCTCTGTGCGTAAGGGACAAG
Organism: Gymnothorax reevesii; assembly: GCA_029721435.1. NCBI lineage: Eukaryota > Metazoa > Chordata > Actinopteri > Anguilliformes > Muraenidae > Gymnothorax > Gymnothorax reevesii. The sequence goes on along the minus strand of CM056577.1, from coordinate 126,366,340 downwards.
GCCGAAGATTACTGGATGCCCGTAATCTTCGAGCCCTCAGACGCCACTGCATCACTCACCGGCATGATTCTGTCATTGGCATTATTAAATTGGCCCAGGAATACTTCAAACAACCACTGTCTGTAAACACAGTCCGCCGTGCCATCCACAGATCCCACGTAAAACTCTATGATACAAAAAGGAAGCCATTGTTGAACATGATCCAGAAGTGCCGCCGTGTTCCGTGGGCCAAGGCTCATTTAAAATGGACTGTAGCAAAGTGGCAAAGTGTCCTCTGGTCAGACGAGTCCAAATTTGGCATTCTCATTGGAAACCATGGGCGTTGTGTCCTCTGGGTTTATCAGCGTTCAGTTCAAAAGCCAGCATCTCTGATGGTATGCGGATGCATTTGTGCATATGGTGTGGGACACCTGCATGTTTTAAAAAGCACCATGACTTCTGAAAGGTATATAAAGGTTTAAGAGCAACATATGCTCCCCTCCAGACAACATCTATTCCAGGGAAGGCCTTGTGTATTTCAGCAGGACAATGCAAAACCTCATACTGCAGCTATTACAACAGCATTACTTTGTAGTAGAAGAGTCCATGTGCTGAACTGGCCGGCCTACAGTCCTGATCTTTCACCGATTGAGAACATTTGGCGCATAATTAAATGAAAAGTCCATCAAAGGAGACCCAAAACTCTCCATCCGCTGGAAGCCTGTATTAAACAAGAGTGGGATCAAATTCCAATGGCTAAACTCAACAAACTTGTCTCCTCAATGCCCAGACGCCTCCACACTGTTAAAAACAAGAAGGGATGCTAAACCAAGGTAAACAGGCCCCTGTCCCAACTTTTTTTTTTGAGACCTGTAACAGCCATCAAATTTGAAATTAGCTAATTTTGTGGAAAAAATTGTATAATTTCTCAGTTTCAACATTTTCTATGTTATCTCTGTTCTTTTGTGAATAAAATACTGGCTGGTGTGATTTCAGAGTCATTCCGTTTTTATTTTATTCACGATTTACACTGTCCCAATTATTTCGGAATTGGGCTTGTATTTTTTCTGACAAAATGATTACGTATGTGATTATGTGTTATGAGCGGAGTGCTGACAACTTGCACTGCTCATTTATAACTACAAAAGTATTTCTTAGTGGTCATGAAAATCGTGGTCCAAATGGCGACGACTTAGGCGGGGTGAACTGTACCAGGTACCTTTGTCAATATGTGATAACAGTCACACTTTCTAGATTTTTATAATCAAAAGCACTACTGCTAAGACTTTTAGTAAATTATTCTTTGAGGGTTCATAAAGTTTTTTATCCTGGTTTAAACTTTTATTTTCTGCTGTGTTGTTCAATAAAATGCAATACTTGATCTTTCAAATAATTCTTGGTGTCTTTCTTTAACTGCTACCTGTACAGTGGTGTGAGTTCGTTTTGTTTGTCATGGAGTCACCTGGGCTGAAGGTCCATCTCGGGGTTCCAGCTCCCTGTATTTTATGTAACTAAATAAAATTACTCCAGAGGACCCTCAACTGGCTTCCAAAATGTGTCATAAATCAAATCCAAATGTATACACTCCCAATACATGTACATGCATGTTGTTTTTCCAGTAAATTAGCTCCAGATCTTCTCAGGCCAGATGAAGCCCTGGTCTCCCTATTGTTATGGGTTCTGCCATTGTGAGTCGTTTTCATCTATGACAAACCTGACTAGTTGTAATCCAATAATGATAAAGGTAAAGGTATCCAATAACCTGGATAAATGTCCTTCCCGTTATTGGAATAACCAGGACTCTGCAATCTTCAAAATAATCATCCACAATGAGACAAACTGTCCTCTAGAGTGTCATATCCCCAGGCTTTGCCCTTTCTCATGTCTCCTTTAGAACAAAGGCATCTGTCTGTTATGTGCAAGTGTGAATATCTATCCAATAACGGTAAAGACAGGGTGCATGACAGTACCACTGAAATATTTTTTTTTATATTTCTGTGAAAAATGATAATCTAGCATTGCTATTGCACAACTGCTATCATTATCATGTTTGCCAACTGTAAATATGCCAAATGTCTTTTCCGTTATTTGTCCCTTTTTGTGAAAATGGTCCATATACGGGAAAATAATAATTATATTTCAAGTTTCAGGGGAATTTAATAAATTTTGCCCAGTTCGGCTGACACATGCCAAATTCATTAGGACATAGCTACCATCCATATGTTTACAACAAGGGCTAACGGTAGTAGGTACAGACCACCCCGTACCTTTACCTGTGATAGAATGAGAGGCTAATACCGCTGCCTTACCTTTAGCATATAGGCTAGAGATATGGGTCCGTGCCAGCCACTGCCCTGACAATCACAACCTAGTTTTATTAACTTATGCAGCCTCATTGCTGTGATATAGATCACATAACACTGAAACTTAACAGCGACTCTCTGAATTCAACATGCCCGTTTTTGATATCCTGTTAAATGCTTCATTAACTGTTCTTGTTTTTTACTATAATCAAAACTAACCGAAGGGAAAAATGCTCCAACAAATCACATGGGAGTGAGTGACTTTTGACCAGCGATTAATGAGCACATTGAACCATCGCCTTGGTTTACATTCCATCTATTACAAATTTAACTTAACTTTAACATCGTGTGTTAAAACATCACCGGGGGAAACCGAATTTACCTGGAGAAAGTTGGGTGGCTAGTGGCTCCACTCTGCTGCGCTGCACGCAGACTCCAACAGGTGTCCATGACAACTGACACACGCCTGCGTGACGAGTGGCCTGCTCCGCGCTGCAGGACCGCAGCTATTTGAGGAGCCGATTATTAAATGTAAATTTTTTTTTTTTTTGGTGAATTCATCTTTTATTTTGATGCTTTGAGGGGCATAGAGACATAGTGGTGATTTGTTTTACAAGTATAGTTTTAAGAACATTAAAGTTAGGGGGGCAGTTAGGGGGCAAGGCTCGCCAGTGGGGTGGGGGGCAGTTGCCCTCCCTGTAGATCCGCCCCTGGACTATGATGCATTCAGTATCTGAGGGGAGAGCTCATCGATCAAAAAGGCCTTGCTCACAAAAGTGAAAACTCTCGATAAGCTCACCATCTCCATAAATGCCCAGTGGGTTGATCCAATCGCGGACATTTAGTTCTCCTCTGAATTCTGTTTTATTCGTGATGTTATAAACAAGACACGCTGCCATTGCCAAACAAATTTGGATAAAAATGCGGAGAGCCCAGTCAATGTTTGTTGAATACTATTATAAGATGGCGGCCTCGCTGGACGTCTCCTGCTGTAGTCCACCAATGGCGTGTCCACTCTAGTGTTATTTTTAGCTCTATGGGGAGAACGACAGCATGGCGATCAATAAAGGACCCCGAGCAACAGAAAGAGACTCCAAATGCCTGGAGAATTTTTACACCGTGACAAGGAGAGGGGGAAAAAAAAGGAAGTAATTTACAATAGATACATTTTTAACTTGTATTAGGCTACTAATTGTTAATGCTAATTCATGCAGTCTCCATATAATAATAATAATAATAATAATAGCTCCTATTCTGTTATAATTTTGGAATAATATATCCAAGTGGCTGGGCTTACCATAGCACTTAGAGCGTGAAAAACAATTGCTATTTTCAATCACATTCCAATTTGTTTCCTCATTCCAGCGTTTACACCGTGGCAATACTTCACAAATGTATTTCATGCCAAGAAAGCATTTTAATTTGAGCCAGAGAAATGGGAAACAACAAACCACAGAAGAAGAAAGCTCAGAGACTGATTTGTTTGCAGTGTCCATTAAATACATGAAAATATAATATGCCTATCATTGATTTGGTTCCTGCATCTTCCCCAAAGGCACAAGTTCACAAAAAGCACCCCTGGAAGCAGCACAGAAAATCATAGATTTTCTTTTATTAAACGATAATTTGCAGCTTGAAAATCAGTCTGTCCGGTCAGGCAAGGCAGGGGGTAGCATTGGTTTTTAGAATAGGAACTGCCAGACATGAAACGCCATGCATGCAATCATGTCAATCAACAACACTAGTATGTCAATGTCACCAAGTGTCAGACGCAATGTCAGGTCCATGACAGCGTTATGCCTGCATCTGTGCCACTCACTGAAATGAAGCATGTCTTCACTTGATTTGACACAGACTGACATCAGCGGGTATGCCATCTTACGACAGCTTTTATGTCATGTGTATGACAGTGTTGTGATTATGTCACCTTATGACAGCCAGTATGTCATTCGTATGACAGAGATGTGTTTATGTCACCTTGTGACCGCCAGTATGTTATGTGTATGACAGTGTTGTGATCATGTCACCCTGTGACAGCCAGTATGTCGTGTGTATGAAAGTGTTGCAATTATGTCACCTTGTGACAGCCAGTAAGTCATGTGTATGACAGTGTTGTGATCATGTCACCCTGTGACAGCCAGTTTGTCGTGTGTATGACAGTGTTACAATTATGTCACCTTATGACAGCCAGTATGTCATTCGTATGTCAGTGTTGTGTTTATGTCACTTTGTGACAGCCAGAATGTTATGTGTATGACAGTGTTGTGATCATGTCACCCTGTGACAGCCAGTATGTCGTGTGTATGACAGTGTTGCAATTATGTCACCTTATGACATCCAGTATATCATTCGTATGACAGTGTTGTGTTTATGTCACCCTGTGACAGGCAGTATGTCGTGTGTATGACAGTGTTGCAATTATGTCACCTTGCGACAGCCATTTTGTCATGTGTATGACAGTAGCCTGGTTTACAAGCAGACTTTTCATTCCGATTGAAATCATTCTGATTGAAGATTTCGGGTCAAGTGTTTACATGAGACGTGATCTATTCCGATCTGGTGTTTATATGGGCCTCCTTATTTAATCAGAACAGACATCTTACAGCTGCGTGACATCTGCAGATTGATGGAAAAAGTATTCGCTTTCGTTACAGCGCCGTTTCTGCTTATAGTAGGCGTTCTATTCATTTCTGCCACCTATCGAGATATGCTGCCTCCGAGTAAGTTATAATGAGCAAAGAAATAACAGAGTTGCCACCGTATGTTGATTTATATTGTAATATTAAGGCAAAATGAAAGACTTTAGGATCACCCTGCATTAAGACATCATTCTTGACAAGGCAGCACAAATTGTCAGAACACTGGTCTTCAGAGTTTACCAGCAGTTCTAATTTGTTTGACGTTGCGGTCTATCCTGGCTTCGTTGAGTTTTTCGTGGACTTTTTTTAAAAACTGTTCACTATTGTTTTTACTACCATCTAAGCATGCAATAATTTCCATTCTTCGAGAGTTTTTATTAAAATCAGCCCCTCCGCGTTGACCAGTTTTGCAGTCTGCTCTGGAAAGCCACCTTAATTGCAAGTGAAGAAACGTCACTCTGCCCATTCACCTCAAGACAGAGCGTGTGCAGACAGAGCGCAGCCAGACAGCTTTTCGTTTCACCGTTTACATAATACTTTTTTACTTTTAATCGGTTTGAGAAAAGGAATATTCTACCCCTCTGCAACCGAATGAAATTCCATTCGGTTTCAGCCTGCTTATTCGGAATGAGGTGTTTATACGGAGCATTTTTATTAGGTTTGAGCTTCTAAACTGATTCTAATTGGAATATTAGGCTCCATGTAAACCCAGCTAGTGGTAGGCCAAGCGTATGTTGAGGAGTTTAGTTTACCGCACATTTTAAAGGCAAGAAATGCCAAAGACCACAGTGAACAGGCAATATTACTCAGTGCTGTTAACCTCAATCCTCGAAGAGCCGTGTGGTGAACTAGTGTCTTCCCCAATAACTCCAGCTTAACTGATCTACAAAGCTGTAGATCAGCCAGTAAACTCTCTCCACAAACATTGGGCGTATCAGCCGGCCACCGATCTTCTAGTGGAAGGGCATGGGGAGGGAGGGGAGGGTGAGATAGAGAGAGAGACCTTTGACTTTACTATATCAAGGGACAAACATTCTTTGTTCCAGAAAGGGTCATTCCATATGAACTCAAGCAGAGGTCCCATAATGACCAACTCGGATTTGGTAAAAAAAATTTCCACTGGTACCTTAACATATATGATGAACATGTGCAAAATATTTTGTCAAAATTCTAAAGGGTTTTTGTGCAGTGGTAGGGTGGCATACCCCATTTTTAACCTTTGCCATTTGCATGTTTAAGAACAGCCATATTTGGATGCCAATATCTTGGGAATGAAATGAGTTGTGAGTTTGAAAAGTGGTGTAGTGTGTAATTAGCACCCAGGCTTTCAGGATCTGTCATCAGAAAAGTCTAATCTCCAGTTTTTGAGGTATTGGCCTCCAAAGTAGTGGCTTTGTTATGTGCAAAAATGAAAATTTCAATTTTCAGGGGGCAACTGTCATGCTACAATAAATCATAACCGTTTATTGGGGCTACATTCCTTCTATTTAGCACATGACAATCTGTAGAAAGTTTTTGGACAGTATTAAAATCACAGCTTAACACAAACCGTGTCGAGCTCTGGACGTCACTCCTATTCACCTCCTGAAGCTTCCCTAACTTGGGAAGTGAAGGAGAGAAGCTGCCCTTTGTTTGCTACTCACTCCTGTACAGCCGCTCTCACACAATCCCTGGAAACTGGGGAAGCTCTTCGCGCAGTGCCTTCTGTGTCAATGCTCTCTCCAACCCTGACCAATATTGGCATGATATGTCCTCTACATTCTGCTCCTGGACTAAAAGAGTGTGTCCCAGTGTAATCTGCTAGCATCAGGGCTGTGATTTAACCGCATTGGCGCAGGTGAGCCAGCCTGCATATGCCCATGGTCACAAATCGCAGCTTCAGGGAGGCTCATTCCAGAAGCTTCAAAGTTATCATGGTGTTGTGCAAGACCGCTCCTCCCACAGCTGCGGTTCCTGCCCCAGACCCTGCTCACGAGAGCCCTTCAACAGCAGCCAGGCCTTCACCACTGCCTCAAAGTGCAGATTGAAAGCAGTGGTCTAAAGATCGTCCACTCTCATCAGGACCAGCAGCAGATTCAGCCTCATTCCGCCTGCTCTTCTAAGCAGCCAGTAACCTTGAAGCTGCCACCCTGACCTCCAGATCCACCAACACCTGCCCTTCCCTCCGGTGTGGGCCGGTACAGGATGGTCACCCAGAACCAATGGTGGCCTGACCAAAAAAATCTCCACCAGCATCCATTTTATCTTTTCCAACAGCCTACTAGAGGGGTTCAGTATCATCGACTAATGCCACAGGGCGGAAGCCACCAGAACACGAATGATCCTCACTTCTTGTGTAAAACATCCATGACTCCAGCCCCCTCCACTTCTCACAGCCCACCCAATCAAATGCTTTCTGCTGATCCAGAGAGATCAGCACAAAATGCATCTCCCTACACTGCACCAAGTCCATCATGTCCCTTATTAAAGATACATTGTGAATGATTGAATGGCCAGGGATAAGATTTTATAATCTGAGCAATGTAGTGCCACTGGGCAATAATTCTTCAAGGATCAGCTGACTAGAAGCTTCCAAGAGTCAGTGCACTCCAGCAGCACCTCATGCAATTTCTCTCCTTACAGCCTCCACAAACATTAAGTGGAGTTAACAGGCAATCCATGCACTCCAGAATTGTGACCAGGTGTTTCGTAAGGGTGAGTTTTTGTGGCATTATCGGCGAGACCAGATCGGCTTTCTACCCCTCAGACAAGGCGGGGAGGCGCAAATGCAGCTGCTCGGTCGTCCTGTCCTCTCTCGCTTCGACTGCGTATAGCGGTCAATCAAAGCCCACTGCAGCCTCCCTCAACCATCTTGGATCTGATTTCAAGATGCCCATCCAAGAAACAGATAAAACTCATTTGTTTCATTTACCCCTCTAGCCTCTCAAAGTTCAGATAAAAAGAACATGAGCACCCATCTTGCTTGTGAGGAAAAAATTAGCTCTTTCAAGTGCCCCTTTGTGTTATTTTGAAAAAATTGGGCATGGATGTCTTCTCATATCCTGCAACTCATTCAGCCCCACCTGATTCTAGCCTATTAACATCTCTTCGACCTCCCAGAAGAGAGAGACAGAGAGAGAGAGAGATGAGAGCTGAGATGCACTAGTGGGCGGCCGATCGATAGCTACGTTGATGTGGGGGGGGTCAAAGGTCAAGACGATTGCCAGTCAGGCTGAGCCCGCAGAGGGAGATGAAGCGCAAGAACAATTAGAATTATGGAGAGAGAGAGAGCGTTGAGTGAGAGGAAGAGATTGAGACAGAGTGACAATCGTTAAGAAGGAACTGTAGGTTGGCAGGAGGCCATTTTGCGACTGAGCTCCAACGAAGATGAATCGCGGTAGGAGGGAGACGTTTGATTGCGGGACCCCACAGCAGGGCAGCTTATTCCTCTGAAGTTGTGACACATCCCTCGCTTCACCCCTCAACCCCGGTGTTCGCATTGCTCACGCCACGTGGGGTGTCTGATGATTATTTTTCTGTCTGATCAGCTTTCATCTGGAAATGCCACACTAGCCGTTCCTGCATGAGACGTGTTAGCGAGTGTGAGCACATGGTTTGCGTGTGATGTGCGCAATGTGAGTGATGTGTGTTTGCGATAAGTGTGTTTGCGCATGGTATATGCGTGGGTGAGTGTGATGAGTGCATGATGTGTATGGCGTGCGTCCTGCGCTTCTGTGTGATACGATCTGTGTGTGATGAGTGCGGGATGTGTATTATGCATGTACTTTGTGTGCGATATGTGAGTGCAATGCTTTTGCACAGGAGGAGCTCTGACTTTGGACTGTCCACAATGTCCCTTTTACTCAGAGGGGGAGGGGCCTAACAAGACTGAGATAAACAGGATTAGCTATAACAACAACTTGAGTATCTAAAAATCTTCACAATATATGGGCTGCTAGGCTGTTCCATTTTTAAACACTTAAGGTGTGAAGTCACAAATTACAAAACAAACGAATGTAATGTCCTGCTGATGTCACAACAGCTACTGGTGTCAGATACGGACTGAGTTCTGGAACACAGATTACATCAATTCCTGAAAAAAAAAAAGAAAAAAAAAATGTTTTGAAGGCCTCGGGCCCAAGATATGAGAAGACATGCAGTTGCACTATGTGGGCCCAGGTTACGAGATGGGATGGTTTTCAAGTAGCAAACCGGAACGCCAGTCCCCACTAAAAACATTTCAACACACCAGAGACCGGCAGTGCCATGTACCGCCGTTCAGACGATGAGCCAGAACAACTGAGCGGAACAATGCTTGCAGACGCACCGACCCTCCAGGAACAGAACGATGTGTCTCTCCTGATTGTGATATCGATCTTGCCATTTTCAAACGTTTTACTCGAGTGCAGCAGCTTTTTCAAGTCAGTATATTCATTTTCACCACTGTGCATTGTGTATTTAAACTCAGAGGCTTTTAAAATAAGTGGCTCAAAATCTTTCGTATTTTCATTTTTTCAGCATTTTCCACACGATGGGCCGTGCAACTCGTGCACAACTGATTACGACACCTACGCACATTCCTCACACAAAAATTACACACAAATTACTCATGAGCTGCCGGATCACTCACTCAGTAAAGCATCGCATTGCAAAGCAAAAGTGACTATCACGTCGCGGGTTCGATCCCCGTCTCGTACCAGCCGGCAGTGGTCGGCAGCTTTTTCAGAGTGGCGTATAATTGGCCACTGCGCTACAGGGTTGCTAATTGGGAAGGGTCTGCCGGGGAGGGTAATATAACATGGTTCTGTTGTTCGTTGCTCAAGTGCCTCCTGTCGGCCAGATGGGTGCTCGTCAGGAAAATTCTAAGCATGTCGGGGTATCCTCCGCCCTCATTCTGAACTTGCGAAGATTCCACCAATGAGTGTATACGATGCAGTGGCTGACAGGCGCGTGCTTCAGAGGTGAGCCGTGAACTGTCTTCACTCTCCTGAATTGGCAGCAGGGGGGGTCGCATACGAGCAAGCCTCGTACATAGTTCACCAATTGGGCATTCCAGATTCAGGTGGGGTTGGAGTTGCCAAATTTATTCCAAAAAAAAAAAAAAAAACTAATTACTCATAAGCAGGGACATCACTAGACATTTATGGATGGGGGGCTGAGTCATCACTCGGAGGAGTAGTGGACCAGGGTTTTTAAAAATAAAGTCAGGTTTTGTCATTATTTTTACGGCATTAGGCGCTACAGTAAATCTTGTCATAATTGCTATTGACAATATACTGAAATAAATTATATCCATCAGCAGACAGCACTCACAAGAAGGGTATCTCCTTTCTCAGACAAATTACTGGTTCAATTAAACTTAACTTAAATTACTGTTCTAATTAAACAGTCAACAGATTTGTTCAATTTTAATTACTTCATTCACAAAGAGTATAACTTCACTTCTAAGGTCTATTTACAAACCCGAATACTTGACTGCAAAGTTATGAACTTTCATTACTTACAAACACCGTTGCACACATATGGACCTTACACTGTCTTAACAGATGAGATGAGATATGAGGACAAATACGACAGCATGGATGAAAACAAGTATTTTATATATAGACCAACTCTCACTCATTTACACAAACTGAAAAATGTTCCTATGAAGGCCACTGCCACATGTATATTAAATCAAATCTCAACTGAATCAGCCAGATCTTCTCACCTGACCAGCCTTTTGAGCTCAACCTGCCCTCCAATCATACGCCCAAATAGGTCGTTTACTAACCTGGTCTTTATAAAAAAAAAAAATAAAAAAAAAACCTGGTTACTAAAATATCAAAGGCGGGCGGCGGGGCGTCAATTTACGACCCATAGGAGCGTTTCCTAAAATTGCGCCCCCACTGGCAGCAGGAAGGTACTGTTAGAGTTTGAGTTCCAGATGCAGTTTCAGTCATATTTACACTTAAAATATCGGTTTGGGTAAGGATTATGGTTGGGGATAGGGTTAGGGTAGTTAGAATTAGGATTAGGGTTCAATTCAATTCAATTCAATTATATTTGTATCGCGCGTTTCACAGGCAGTCTGTCACAAAGATGCTTTACAGAGAGAAAAGGGCAAAACCCAGACTAATCCCTAATCCTAAAGGTTAGGATTAGGTTTAGGTTTGGGATTTACTGACGGCGACGCTGATGATGAAAACCAAATTGTAGTCATTTAAATGACCGCTAGAAGTTGCTTAACTCATAAACGTAATTTCAGGTTGTACTAATGTTGCTGCTTGACAAATAACCTTTGCGGGCGTATTTTGTCGGAGGACAGGCTCTTCGAACGGTAGAATTTTAGTGTTTCCATCTAATGATCAGGAAAACGAAGGAAATGCATTATTGTTAGCATTTAAGAAACAATACTTATGGCCAATGCCAACCATCTTTTGGAAATTCTTAAGTTTGAATACTGGCAGCTGCACAAGCTTACAGTATTCACACTTGAAACTTTTTTTTTTTTTTTACAATGACCAGAGTGCTTGTTCATGAAGAAGAAAAATGCTGTTCTACAATACAGCTGGGATCAATGATTGCAGAGCGCATTGTGTTCATTGAGGGCTTTTTTTAACCTTATTTATTTTTTTGTACACTGACCAGAAACGCATAAGTCTTGTCCAGTTTTACTCCACGGATAGTGATACTGTTTAACGGTGACGTCTAACTGTTCACAGTACTCTTAATCAGGTCTGTAGGGCCTGCGCATGTCAACTAGGACAAGGACAGTGGTCTGATTGAATAGCCTAATCAAGCCATTACCATGACTCGACGTAACCATGCAAGTAAACATATCGAGTCGGTCATGACTTTTGGGCGCAGAAGATTCATTTGTCGAGGTGGATTTATGGTAGCTTAATTCAGTGTTTTTTGAGGCTGTGTTGATTGTTTGGCTAAAATTAATCTGCATTAAGACAGACAGAAAGTCAACTTTTTACGGACTCTGGCGCAATCGGAATTAGATCACAAATATTTGAAACGTCAGCCAAATATTAGTCAGGAAATTTGTTTTGAGGAGAGGCTACAAATTCTCTCTTTTTTTTGGCCTAGCAAAACCCCTGCTTATAAGCCCTCATGACAAATTATGCTGGATAATACAATGCTTTAGTAAGCCATTATTCCTATAGGGCATAAGTACAAACGAATGACACGACTCTTAAACAACAATTATTCTCCATTACGCACAGGATGTAATATAACCAAAGCATTTTGGGTATTGGCATCCAGAAATTGTTGCCAAATATATTTTTGCGGAACTGAATTTACCTGTGTAATTTCTTTTGGTCAGGGCTCCCTAACCCTGTTCTTTAAAATTTTCCTTCCTGTAAGATTTCGTAATAACCCCAATTTGCCAGATCAAATTACATTAATTTGCAGCTAGATCTGCTGCGCAGGTGTTTCAATTACCTTATTTCATGAGTACATCTTTTTTGGATAAAACCATTTGCCAAATAACAGTAATGGCATGTAATGTAATGATGCGGTGAGATTTGACAGGGACGTAATGAAAAACGACAGGACTGTAGATCTCAAGGCGGAGAGTCTGGAACCACTGCACTATGACATCACAACGGCATCGTAACAGAAGCTGGAGTGTCCTTGTGGATTAAAGCACCTTCAAAATGAATGTAATGCCATGTAATGTGTAAGGAGCAGTATGGTTTGAAGGCCTGACTCATCTGACATGACAGGGCCGGCGGCCCTACAGAGACTCGAGCGTGGCTGGCCAGAGGATATTTCACCAAACCTGACCGAATGTGGACAAAGAGCCCAAAACTGCCAATTAGACTGACCAAAAGAATACGCAGACGCCAAAAACACCAGGATTCCCAGCGGTGTCCCTCTTTCCAAGGTTCCCCACATCTTTATTTTTTCCTAAATTAGCTCTCTGGAGACAAGCCCGGCATCTTGCTGGTATCTTCTCCCGCACCGTTATTCGATTGAGAGCAACACTAAAAACACTTACCACAGACAGCCCGGTGCTCACTCCAACAAATTAACTCCATTATTCTACTGATATTTTTTCTTTTTGTTTTTTGTCCTTTCGTTACACCAGACATTCTAAACTGTGGAAGTCCCAGCAGGCCCTGGGAGGGGAGGGGGGTGCGTTGAGGGGCGAGGAGAAGACAGAATTCCAGAGAGACATCGATTCCATTTTCCAGCCGCCCCGCAGGTTGGCTATGCTAATATATGCATATGTAAACACCTCATTAACCATTCAAATGTAGTCTAGATAATTCCGTTCCTGTCTCAGATTCTTCTCATTTTTCTTCTTCTTCTGAAGAAAAAAAAAGCTGAATGTTGGCCTCCTTTCGTTCCCTGCCGGAGAGTCCCGGAAGGGCAAATCAGGAGGATAAGTATTTTGGGGAAAGAGAGAAATAAACAAAAATCTCATTTTTTATTTTTTCCACAAGCAAAGGCCTTTTTTATAAACACTTTTTTTAGGCAGGAAGCCAGAATTAATTGAGTAGTAAATAACATGATATAAAGCAGGAAGAGGTTTGCTCTGTTGTTTGTCCTGGTGAGAATTCAGCCTCTCAGACGGACCTTAAAGGGGCCAGGCCTTTAAAATTCTTAACTGAGCTCTTTCCAACACAAAAACTCTGGTTAATCCTGAGAGAAACACCTGACACACGGCGATGTCATATCAGGGATTGTAGATATAGCCAAAGACAGCGTAGAGAAGAGACAAATCGTCCGCATCACACAGCAGAGCCAACCGTGCCGTTGCAATGACGCAAACACACCGTTTCAGATTCAGGACAGTTTTAACCCAAATGGTTTCAACCGATTTCGCAGATGTATTTTTGCTCAAGGTGGGATGAGCTACTGAGTATGTATCATTCAGTTCAGTGGGATGAGTCCATTGAGTGTGTATCATTCAGTTCAGTGGGATGAGTTCATTGAGTGTGTATCATTCAGTTCAGTGGGATGAGTCCACTGTGTGTGTATCATTCAGTTCAGTGGGATGAGTCCACTGAGTGTGTATCATTCAGTTCAGTGGGATGAGTCCACTGTGTGTGTATCATTCAGTTCAGTGGGATGAGTCCACTGAGTGTGTATCATTCAGTTCAGTGGGATGAGTCCACTGAGTGTGTATCATTCAGTTCAGTGGGATGAGTCCACTGTGTGTGTATCATTCAGTTCAGTGGGATGAGTCCATTGAGTGTGTATCATTCAGTTCAGTGGGATGAGTTCATTGAGTGTGTATCATTCAGTTCAGTGGGATGAGTCCACTGTGTGTGTATCATTCAGTTCAGTGGGATGAGTCCACTGAGTGTGTATCATTCAGTTCAGTGGGATGAGTCCACTGTGTGTGTATCATTCAGTTCAGTGGGATGAGTCCACTGAGTGTGTATCATTCAGTTCAGTGGGATGAGTCCACTGAGTGTGTATCATTCAGTTCAGTGGGATGAGTCCACTGTGTGTGTATCATTCAGTTCAGTGGGATGAGTCCATTGAGTGTGTATCATTCAGTTCAGTGGGATGAGTTCATTGAGTGTGTATCATTCAGTTCAGTGGGATGAGTCCACTGTGTGTGTATCATTCAGTTCAGTGGGATGAGTCCACTGAGTGTGTATCATTCAGTTCAGTGGGATGAGTCCACTGAGTGTGTATCATTCAGTTCAGTGGGATGAGTCCACTGAGTGTGTATCATTCAGTTCAGTGGGATGAGTCCACTGAGTGTGTATCATTCAGTTCAGTGGGATGAGTCCACTGAGTGTGTATCATTCAGTTCAGTGGGATGAGTCCACTGAGTGTGTATCATTCAGTTCAGTGGGATGAGTCCACTGAGTGTGTATCATTCAGATCAGTGGGATGAGTCCACTGAGTGTGTATCATTCAGTTCAGTGGGATGAGTCCACTGAGTGTGTATCATTCAGTTCAGTGGGATGAGTTCATTGAGTGTGTATTGTAATGTGAATATAGGCCACTAGATGGCAGTATTTACCTTTTTTTGTTAAGCTCAGACTGGAGTCATGTTTGGACATGTTTCCAGACATGTCTGGGGCAAGTCCCCGAAAATTAAAAAAAAGAGGTCTAAATGTGGGTGGGGTCTGCAAAAGAGTATAAAAGGAAAAGAATTGAGACAGTAAAGTAGTAGGAGAAATTGCAAGAAGATGACCAGACCTGCCATTCTGTTCAAGACCTGTGACGTTTCTTTTGTGGATTTCTTTGACTGTGTTTGAGCATTTTCTTCATCCAGGACATCACCAAGCCACCCCACTAAAAAGGGACTGTAATTATTTCTGTTTTTTCTTATTTATCAATCTTGGTCTTTAGTTGTAGGTTGTTATTAGTCTTTGTCTTCGTTAAAAATTAAATGTGTTTTAGTTGTTAAAACTGTGTTTGTCATCTCTTGCTGTTGCTGTTGTGTTATAAATGTAATAACAAATTGGGGCCATAACAAATTGGGGGCTCGTCCGGGATAGACCATTGTGTGAGTAATTTATTGAAAATCTAACATTCCAAATTGTGAAATTGTTTTTGTGAATTTTCCTAGATATATATTGACAACAGCAATGGATGATTTCTTGGCATCACCAACCGTAGGGGTTTTGAAGTCTTTTAAAAAGACAGAACTGCTAGAAATTTGCAGACAGTTGGAGCTGACAGAGGTAAAACCAGCCATGCGAAAAGCAAGACTGGCTAGAGAGATAGTTGAATATTACATTGATGAAAATGTGTTTGCACCAGGAGATCTGGAACAGTTTCCAGTGGAAAATCCAAATATAGAAATGGAACTTAAATTAAAAATGCTAGAGATTGAAAGGGAGGAAAGAGAAAAAGAAAGGGAGGAAAAAGAGAAAGAAAGGGAAGAAAGAGAAAAAGAAAGGGAGGAAAAAGAAAAACAAAGAGAATTTGAGAGGGAAGAAAAAGAAAAACAAAGGCAGTTTGAGTTAGAAAAATTAGCAAGAGAAGAAAAACAAAGAGAATTTGAGTTAGAAAAATTTGCAAGACAGAGAGATTTTGAATTAGAGAAATTCGATAGAGAAGAAAGACTCCAAATGGAGCAACTAAAAATAAAAATTGCAACTGAAAATAAATTTCGGGCTAGCCAGGAGGTAAAACTGGTGCCTCCATTTTCGGAAAAGGATGTTGACAACTATTTCCAATGTTTTGAAAAGGTAGCAAAGAGTTGCCAGTGGCCAAAGGAACACTGGCCTCTGATGTTGCAAACTGTCCTCAAGGGTAAAGCTCAACAAGCCTATTCGGCTTTGTCTGCAGATGATTCCTCTGATTATGAGGTTGTCAAAAAGGTTATTTTGAGAGCTTATGAGTTGGTTCCAGAGGCTTACCGACAGAAATTCAGAGGTCTGAAGAAATCTGAAAATCAGACTTATGTTGAATTTGCTAATGAAAAGCAGGTTTGCTTTGAACGCTGGTGTACTTCTATGGAGGTCAAGGATGATTTCAACTCACTAAAAGAGATGGTGTTAGTTGAAGAATTCAAGAACTGTGTTAAGGATGATGTTAAGACCTACCTTAATGAGAAGCAAGCACTGAACTTGCAATCAGCTGCCAAATTTGCAGATGAATATGTTCTCACTCATAAGTCTAAATTTCAGTCTAGCAGTAACAATAAATGGTCCCAATTTCAGAAAAAGGGTTACGGTGATACCCAAGATTCCTCACCCAAAGACAAAGACAAATCTGGTGATGGTGCTCAGAAATCCAGTAATAGGTCTGATCAAAGTGTGAAAGCTGACAGTGACAAAAGTGGTCTAGTTTGCAGTTATTGCAAGAAATCTGGTCATGTTACAACTAACTGTTGGTTCCTTAAAGCTAAGAAAGAAAAAGAAAAGGATACCAAACCAAATGCCTTTGTGAAAACAAGGTTAGAAACCCCTGTAGTAGATAACCAATCTGCTAAATTGCCTGCTTCTTGTGGGGCTAAAAAGCCTGATACAGCTGACTTCGTGAGGGAGGAATTTCTTCCATTTGTGTCAGAGGGATTTGTGGCTCTGAATGAGCATACTACTCCTGTCCCCATATATATCCTAAGGGATACCGGAGCTTCTCAGTCACTTTTGTTGATGGACTCCTTGGAGTTACGTGATGAGACCGCTTCAGGGGATTTCATACTTGTACAAGGTATTGAAGGGAGGACTGTATCTGTACCCCTGCGCTCTATATTCTTGAAGTCAGATTTAGTTACAGGACAGGTAAAGGTGGGACTTATGTCAAGTCTACCTATAAAGGGTGTTTCTCTGTTGCTAGGCAATGACCTGGCTGGGGGCAAAGTAGTTCCCCCTGTACATCTTACTTCACAGCCGAGCACTGAAAATGGGGATGAGGACCCATCTCTGTATCCTTCTTGCGCAGTGACTCGTGCTATGGCCAAGAAGGCTAAAGAAGATGATGTTGTGGTGCCGTCCAGTACATTGAATAGTCAGGACTCAGGTGGTTCGCCTCATGACTCTGATTGGCCTACTATGGTTTCTCCGTTTGAGGACTTATCAGATACTTTTATCAGTTCTCTATTCAGCCAGCCGGATGGGTCTGGTGATTCTGATGTGTCTGGAGACTTGTCTCTGTCCAGAAAGCGGTTGATTGAGGAGCAAACTAATGATCCTGAAATTGGTGTACTAAAGAGGAGAGCCCTTCCTGAAAAAGAAATAGATGCAGTTCCAGTTGGGTATTATCTCAAGGATGGTGTGTTGATGCGGAAGTGGCGCCCTCCTGATATCCCTGCCAATGCAGATTGGGCAGTGGTCAGGCAAATTGTTGTTCCGAAGGTCTATAGGAATGAGATCTTAACAATGGCTCATAGTTTACCTTTAGGAGGTCATCTTGGTGTTAACAAGACTGTTGATAAGATCATGAAACACTTCTTTTGGCCTGGGCTTCGGAAAGACGTTTCCAACTTTTGCAAAACCTGTCACACTTGTCAGGTAATTGGAAAACACCAGTTAGACCCACCTGTAGCTCCATTGCAGCCTATCCCAGCATTTGGGGAGCCATTCTCTAGGGTCATTGTTGATTGCGTTGGTCCATTACCCAAGACTAGATCTGGAAATCAGTACTTGTTGACAATCATGTGTGCATCTACCAGATTCCCCGAAGCCATACCTCTACGTAACATCAAGGCAACTGCAATCTCGAAGGCTTTGATAAAGTTCTTTACGTTGTTTGGCCTTCCCAGGGAAATTCAGTCAGACCAAGGTAGCAATTTCACTTCAGGATTGTTTCAGCAGGTTGTGTATGAACTAGGTGCAAAACAGATTCTTTCTAGTGCCTATCATCCAGAAAGTCAGGGTGCCTTAGAGCGGTTTCATTCCACTCTCAAGACAATGATGAGGACTTATTGTTATGACCATGAGAAAGACTGGGATGAAGGGGTTCATTTGCTGTTGTTTGCAGCTAGAGAAGCAGTGCAGGAGTCTACTGGATTCAGTCCATTTGAGCTAGTGTTTGGTCATGAAGTGAGAGGACCTTTGCTATTATTGAGTGAACAATGGCAAGAGGAAGAGCCGCAAATCAGTCTGTTAGACTATGTTAGCAAGTTCAAGGAAAGATTGCGTGCAGCTTGTGACCTTGCCAAAGAGAACTTGAAATCAAGTCAGGGAAAAATGAAAACTTGGTATGATCATAAGGCTAGAAGCCGTGAGTTTAAACCAGGAGAAATGGTCCTTGTGTTGTTTCCCTTGCAGTCCAATCCATTGCAGGCTAGATTTCATGGTCCTTATGAAATTCTGACAAAACTCAATGATCTCAATTACATTGTGAAGACTCCAGATAGGAGAAAACCAAAACAATTGTGTCATATTAACATGCTAAAGCCTTATCATGACAGAAATGCTAGGGTTGCAGCTGTCACTTCAGATTCTCCAATGGTCGAAACGTGTGAAGATGAGGGGGAGTTTCAAGATGATGAACCAAGAATTAAAGCTGAAGTTCTTTCATGTAAATTGTCAAACACTGAAGTGTTGCAAAATCTTGATGTAAAACTCCAGCACTTAGAACCCTCACAGAGAGATCAGTTTGAAAGGTTGATCAAGAAATATGAGGATTTGTTTCCTGATGTTCAAAAGAGAGTTACTATAGCCTCTCATGATGTAGATGTTGGTGATGCCAAATCAATAAAACAGCATCCATACCGGATGAATCCTGAAAAGAGAAAGATTGCTGAGAAAGAGGTTGAGTACATGTTAAAACATGATATTATCAGACCCTCCAACTCCGATTGGAGTTCACCCTGTGTGCTAGTTCCAAAACCTGATGGAAGTACTAGATTCTGTACAGATTATCGCAAAGTCAATGCTGTAACTAGAACTGATGTGTTTCCAATACCTAGGATTGATGATTGTATTGATAGTGTAGGGCAAGCAAAGTTTCTGACCAAGATTGATTTATTGAAGGGTTATTGGTGTGTGCCTTTAACTGAGAGGGCCAAGAGCATCTCTGCTTTTGCCACACCATCTGGATTGTACCAGTATGAAGTCCTACCCTTTGGCATGAAAAATGCCCCAGCCACGTTCCAAAGGATGATACAGTCTACAATCGCCGGATTGCGACACACGGGTGCGTACATCGATGACCTGATCACATGGAGTGACTCCTGGGAAGAACATCTAAAAGATGTAGAGACGTTGTTCCAGCGCCTGACCCAGGCTAACCTGACTGTTAACCTGAGCAAGAGTGACTTTGGTTGTGCTACTGTCACCTATCTTGGCTACGTCATAGGCCAGGGTAAGGTGGCACCCATAAATGCTAAAGTCCAAGCCATCATGGACTTTCCAGTTCCTGACAACAAAAAAGCTTTGCGCCGCTTCCTTGGAATGATCGGGTACTACCGCAAGTTCTGCAAGAACTTTGCTGAGATTGCTCTCAGTCTAACTAACCAACTGAAGAAAGGCGTAAAGTTCACCTGGGATGATGCATGCCAGAGAGCCTTCGATCACCTGAAGTCTCTGCTGTGTCACTTCCCCGTGCTCAAATCTCCTGACTTCAACAAACCGTTCTCCATCGCGGTCGATGCTAGCGACCAAGCTTGTGGATCTGTGCTCCTACAGAGAAGTGACTCTGATGACATTGAGCATCCCGTGGCATACTTCTCCAGGAAGTTCAATCGCCACCAAAGGAACTATTCCACAATAGAGAAGGAACTGTTGGCTCTGGTCCTTTCTTTACAACACTTTGAGGTTTATGTTTGTACAGGACAAAAGCCAATGATTGTGTACACTGACCACAATCCGTTAACGTTTTTGAGTAAGATGAAAAACAAGAATCGGAGATTGTTGAATTGGAGTTTGATTTTACAGGAGTTTGACTTGGAAATTAAGCATGTGAAGGGTACAGACAATGTAATTGCTGATTGCTTATCCCGTGTTTGAATGTGTATATATATATCATGTGTTTGAATATTGTATGATATGTATATATAGACAAGTGTTCACTTAACCATTTTGTATTGAAAAGAAAAATTTTGCCTTTGTGAGTCAAAATTTTTCCCTTTTGGAATGGAGGTGTAATGTGAATATAGGCCACTAGATGGCAGTATTTACCTTTTTTTGTTAAGCTCAGACTGGAGTCATGTTTGGACATGTTTCCAGACATGTCTGGGGCAAGTCCCCGAAAATTAAAAAAAAGAGGTCTAAATGTGGGTGGGGTCTGCAAAAGAGTATAAAAGGAAAAGAATTGAGACAGTAAAGTAGTAGGAGAAATTGCAAGAAGATGACCAGACCTGCCATTCTGTTCAAGACCTGTGACGTTTCTTTTGTGGATTTCTTTGACTGTGTTTGAGCATTTTCTTCATCCAGGACATCACCAAGCCACCCCACTAAAAAGGGACTGTAATTATTTCTGTTTTTTCTTATTTATCAATCTTGGTCTTTAGTTGTAGGTTGTTATTAGTCTTTGTCTTCGTTAAAAATTAAATGTGTTTTAGTTGTTAAAACTGTGTTTGTCATCTCTTGCTGTTGCTGTTGTGTTATAAATGTAATAACAAATTGGGGCCATAACAGTATCATTCAGTTCAGTGGGATGAGTCCACCGAGTGTGTATCAATCAGTTCAGTGGGATGAGTCCACTGAGTGTGTATCATTCAGTTCAGTGGGATGAGTCCACTGTGTGTGTAACATTCAGTTCAGTGGGATGAGTCCACTGTGTGTGTAACATTCAGTTCAGTGAGATGAGTCCACTGTGTGTGTAACATTCAGTTCAGTGGGATGAGTCCACTGTGTGTGTATCATTCAGTTCAGTGGGACGAGTCCACTGTGTGGGCATCATTCAGTTCAGTGGGATGAGTCCACTGTGTGCGCATCATTCAGTTCAGTGGGATGAGTCCACTGTGTGTGCATCATTCAGTTCAGTGGGATGAGTCCACTGTGTGTGCATCATTCAGTTCAGTGGGATGAGTCCACTGTGTGTGCATCATTCAGTTCAGTGGGATGAGTCCACTGTGTGTGCATCATTCAGTTCAGTGGGATGAGTCCACTGTGTGTGCATCATTCAGTTCAGTGGGATGAGTCCACTGTGTGTGCATCATTCAGTTCAGTGGGATGAGTCCACTGTGTGTGCATCATTCAGTTCAGTGGGATGAGCTGACAGAGTCACATTACCGCCCACTGGAAAGGAAGTTGTTGTTGTGAAGCAGTGCGCATGTGTAGAAGTATAACCTACTGGAGAAAATGTGTTTTAAATGTTATATTCTAGCAACATCACCAAACCTTATAAGCAGTTTTATCAGCTTTGACTGCTGATTTTAAACAAGCAGTTTCTATCTCTGAATGCGAAGTTATGGTTCTGTCCCGATTCATTTAGATTGGGGGCTGGTCTTGTTGGCTCAAAATACTCCCTGGGGGCCTTGCCAAGATGGCCCCTGAGTGGTGTGACTTGCCTCTAAAGACTTTGGCTGCCCATGAAGTCTTTTTACTTAACTTCCTAACTACTAGGAAATGGTCAGGATGTATTTACACGGCAGCCGCAATGCACTTTTTGAATTCTCCTAATGTTAAGGAAAGGTGCTGCAATGCTTCCTAACTTATCCTTTAGCATTGGGTACACTGAACTATCCTTTCCAAAAAGAAAGGAGATAACCCTATCCCACAATTCCACGTGGCAGCAATATTTAAAGCGATGACCATCCATCCAGCCCATCGTGAAATGAAACGTATATGACAGGCGAGAGATGCATGATCACGCTGTTAAGTGTAAGTGAATTCGGATTCTCTTATTAGCAGAGTTGTCATCCTAAGCCGTTATGGATTCCCCTTCACACCTAACCTTTACACCTCACGACGCTTCCCATCGAGGTCAAAGAAGTGAAAAGGAATTAGATGGCAGGACGTAATTCAGTTGACAATTCAAGCGCGGCCTTTTTCTCTCTCACAAACCCACAAACTGATCCCAGGTCAGTGCCTGTCAGTAAAAGGCCTGTGCCAGAGAATTCTCACTTCTGTGATGTCACAGTAGCTGTCACCTGACAGAGGATTCCATTACAGCCTCATTGGGGCTGTTAAGAGCCTCTTAGCAAAGATTTGTTCAGGCATGTCGAACAGCCCAGCCATGCATTTGTGAGAAATTTATGTTTGCTTAAATCAGTGACAGCATAAACATATTTCATGCATTTAGTCGTCACAGGCAGTTACTGTCCTGACAAGGGATTGATTAAATACACAGCATTAAAATTGCCAAATTTTACACACGCTTCACTTTGTGTCCCCTTTGATGGCAGCCATTTTGTTCATTGGCATTGCAGATTAAATTTTTTTGCGAATGTTCATGTCAAAAAGCAAAGATCATGTGTTGCTGAATACCTGTCGGCCCAGACAAGATTTCCTGCCCCAAGGTCACAGCACTAAGGACAAATGTCAAATCCAGCAAAAAAAATGTGACGTTGCACATCCATGTGTCACAGTGAGTTAACATACAAATTTGGTGAAGCTGTGATCAGTAGTTGCTGAGTACTGACCCGGACAAGATTTCCTGCCTCAAGGTCACAGCGCAAAAGTCAAAGGCGAAATCCAGCAAAAAACGCGACGTTGCACATCTATGTGTCATAGTCACTTATCAGAGCAAATTTGGTGAAGCTGCGATAATTAGTTGCCAAGTACTGACCCGGACAAGATCTCCAGGGTCAAGGTCACAGCACTAAAGCACAAAGGTCAAATCCAGCAAAAAACATGATGATGTACATCTACAGGTCATAATGAGTTACCATACTAAATTTAGTGAAGCTACGATCATTAGTTACTGAGTTACTGACAAAGTCATGGACGGACGACAGACGACGGACGACAGACAGACACGCAGGAGTCGACGATACCCCTCCAGCCTAAGTCGGCCGAGGGGTAAAAACCGCTTAACATTACCGGCGGCCCATGTGTATTCCAACAGTTTTTAAACATAAGACGTGGTGTCAGGTCACTGTTACATTATAGTGTGTCCACTTATGTGATGTCACAATAGGAGTGAGTGAACAGAGGATTCTAATAGGTTTTGGATGTGTGACATTACGAGCCAATAGCTGTGGGCTAACAGTTAACATGTACTTCAGAGTCAAAGCATATTTATGCATGGGAATAACAAAATGAGTTCCCACATAATCATCTCCGTCACAGTCTGTTTTAAGCTGGCATTCAGAAATTGGATGTCTTTATTGGGACACATTTCTCTCCCATAATCCGATGAATGTTGTTGCTGCTTTCCAAATGAAACCGTTCACTAGCAACAAGCTGGCACAGCTGCCATGACCCTTGAGTGGCTCCTCCATAGTGATAGAGACTGTTGGCCAGCACAGAAATCTGAAGAGATTGCTGGGGTTACTTCAGGAAGTTGAAAGTGAATGCAGCAGGAAAAAATGTCAATAATGACGAATGGAAGGTATCACAGATGTATTAAGTAAAAAACGAAACAAAAAAAAAAAAAACCCCATCTAATTCACCAAAATAATTGAGAGGCAGCCTTCGGCAATGCAATCCAGAAGTGCAGCTGGAAGGGTTGCCAACCACTTAGCTTGTATTATTTGCTTTTATTTTACATTACACAAACTGCACTAAAAGCATTTTTTTCACACTGGAGTAAATGTCCAAACGCCATCATTAATTTTAAAAGGTTTTAAAAGCTCAGTGTGATGATGCCGGTGCACTGGGCGGCGTGCACAGGTGTAATGAAGCCTGACTTCAGCCGAACATGATTCCACTCGTAGGTACAACTAAGAAATAAGACTTCAGAGTGTAACATGAAGAGACATTCCAGCAGAGGACAAGAATCAGAACAGAACACTGAACACTCCTCAGGTACACGGAGGCCTCGTAACTCGAGGCTGGGAGAACAGGGCTATGTACTGTTTACAAAGACTAGGGGAATGACAATGAACTACAGGTGAGAGTAATTAACAGGAACAGGAGTGAGAGCAGGAGCAGGAGTGAGAGCAGGAGCAGGGGTACTTCGCCAAACTTCAAGGCCGCTCCCCTTTTTGGGGGATAGAAAACCTCAGAACCCATTTATCCTAATGTAATTTGATGCGTTTTCAGGTATAAAATTTATCCGATTTGTTTAACTAAATTTCCTGTATATATTCATTTATTGACATGTCTAACGATTATTTTGCCATCTTGCTCAAAACTGAGCGTTTGTGTCATCTTAATAAATTAAGGTTGATCGGTCCACCCTCTTGCCCTTTCACTACCGCGAATTTCGAAGTCTGTGTCAGTTTGGGGTTAAGAACAACTGACAAATGCACATAACGTGACACCGCAAACCTGACTCGGTTGGCTGGCGTTACTTTATATTAGCTAGTTAAGGAATAATAGTATAAATAATGACACGAGACAAAAATCGTAGCGAATAAACCTATTATAGTATCAAGTCTTACATATTAAAGGGTACTTACGTTACTTTCTAAGTTTAAAAAAAAGAGTGGCACGGCCTGTTATGAACGTTTCCCACACATATAAACATGGGAAGACCCTGGATTCATAGCTTATACTCTTCGTCTCTTAACTCTCCTTTTTGGATCCATCCCTTGTTCAGGTAGGAAGGGGAACCTGAGGTCCGGACTGGTCATTTCATTTCAAGTGCAACCCGGCACACAACAGCTTTTGGGCATTTTACCGCTCAATTATCGCCTTTATTTCTCATTGATTTCAATGCAAAAGAGCGTTTGTTTTCCCCCAAAAAGGGGCGCTGAGCTCTTGATGACGTTGAACCGGTCGTCTCTATGGATACTTTAAAGTGGCAATGAGCGAAATCATTTCACCGCGAGGTTTGCCCTTGTGTTCTGCCTGCAGACCAAAACAAAGGGAGTCACGAGCCACACCTCCCTCTACCCCTGCTATTCGGCAGAAAGACGGGACGGTTTAAGTTTCCGTGGCGTTAATAGTCAGTGAATTGAACCTGAAATGCTAACAAAACTACTGATTTGCGCTAATTGCAAATGTTAGCGGGCTGCTGGGCTACTCACAACCATAACGCCTCGCCCATTGCTGGGACCGAGCCGCTAACAACTCAAGCTCCTGACATGTGCCCATGCTACAATTGTAACATTAAATTTAATTGAATGGACATAGCGACATGAGTCTAACGTTACTGTAACACTAATTGAAGCAGACATTTGACTTAAGTTGTAACTTACCAGTTCAGGAGAAGAGGAGCTAGCTTCGAGTCAGCTCTCGCAGTGCTCGCCACCTTGGAAATGCGAGGCCAATATTAATCCGGGTCCTGTCTCCTTCTTTATCTGACAACTTCTTTGCCAACGACCGTTGTTTCTTTTGAAGTAATCTCGGATCCTTCTCATCTTCTGGTGAACGTTTCGTTGCGCTCTGTGCCATTTCGCTTCATAAAAAATGTGCGCCGCCCAGTGGCGGCTGGTGCCAAAAATTTTGGGGGGGGGGGGATTTACCTTAGCGCAGCACACCTGACAGGTGCTCTGATGTCGACACAGTCAGTAATTAAGAAGGGATTTTGACGTTAGAATATAGAATAATAAGAATATAGTTAAACAGAAAAAAACAAAAAACAAAACACAAATCTAAAAACACACCTCTGTAATGCTGTCTACAGGCTTCAAACAACTTTTACACAGTGAAATTTAAGGATTTTCGAGGTCAAGGTCTTTTCCAGCACCTTACAGCTGTGGCAAGTTACATATTTATGTACAAAAATGACAGATTTCACAGAAAGTGTAACCAACAGGTCTCACTGTACTTAACATGAATGAATTATACATTAATGGTATGTTTGTGGTTTATTTCATTGATAACATAAAAACAAATGTTAACAGGTAGTTTTAGACCTGGATCACTGCAATTTTGGTTAAAAAAAAAAAAGGAATTTAAAAATTTAGTCTTGTTGCTAATGTTACATGGACGGAAAATTGGTGTTCAGAGGACGGAACTCAAACGGTGACGACTGTCTGAGCCAATGCCAATAATGGCACTATGAGCAGAGAAAAGGGAAGGCAGACCAGTGACCAACCCGCTAATCCGCAATAAGCAGGGCTTTGTCAATCCTACCCACTCATTTCCAAGTTCCTCATCCATCCTGGAGCTCTGAGAGGAGGGGGAGACACTTTTTTGGGCCACTCGGTAGTATGGATGGATGTGCCAACCCCTTTTAGTCAAACCAAGGTTGGCTTGATCCATCCAGGGATTGAGTCCATTTAATGTAAACAGCGTTTGAACTTGGCTTGCTTGTGAAAATTCAATAACTGATCCGGGTGTGCCATCTAGTGATAGAATATTGTAACTGCGTGCATAAATCTGCAGCTCCGCGGAAACATCTCCACAAAAGGGTTAAAATACCCTGCCAGCAGCCGCCAAATCTCATTCACAGCAGTGTTGCACTGAGATTACAAGTTGTTACTAACATTATTACAATGGACAGAAATTTTTACCTTTTCGATGAAGGACACAAACGCGAGTTGGTAAACTCTAGAAGGCCAGGAAATAAACATCCGCTCGCATGCACTATACCCCGCTTTCACACTACCGGTTGTTATAAAATAGGGACTTCAATGCGGAATGCAGAGCGAACGTCGACCGCACATCGGACAGAAATTACATTCGCAGCAAAAACTGGCTTCACAGTATGAAATAGGGCTCAGGATATTTCAAAATGGTATCTAGCATGGTAAAATAAAGAATGGGGAACATATTCCTGGCCAGACCCTCAGTAGTAGATGTACTGTTCTCTTCACAGTGGCCCTGTTAAATGTATCAAACTTGGAAGAGCAAACAGGGAAAGCAATACAAGGCGTTGCTAATGCCACATCCAGCGAGCCATCGCTGTTTGTCGTAACAAGTGCGGGAGAAGCCCCGGGTGACAGCTCGTCCACGATCACTTGCCTGCTGCTGAATCTTTAAATCGGGTCGGTCAGGTCCGAGCACCTTTATCCTCTTTTTCTCTTCCAGTATAACGTTACGCCTTGAGAACGGGTTGTTCAGTAGAGAAATAACGGAGTTTTCCGCGGATCCACCGGAAGCTGCCATTTTAATCCACTATCGGACAGAGATTGAGATTGTATGTTTGCGCATGAGTAAATCACATCTGCTGCGGTGACGTGTTGATATGATTGGCAGCTGTCGTTGTCCAGTCATATGAGGAGGAGAATCACAAAACAATACTAATTCACTGCCAATCAAAATGGGAGTGTCCGGGGCGCATTTCTCTGCCACCCGCAGGCAAAGTTGAAGCGGCCAATCAGAAAGAAGCCTCAGGTCACATGCTGGGCAAAAGTTGAAGGACTTGCATTGACTCCCATTAGACCGGTGTTCTAACAAATTTTGCTACCTATCAAAATATGCTACCTCGCGGTTCTGCGCTTGCACAAACCTGACATCTCGGGCTGTTTCCTCGCTCATATTTCAAGTATTTTCAAAAATCATAAAAATAGATTTATTTTCAGTGCGCATGTCGACCTGTTAAGCGTACATATATTTGCATGCACACGCTGAGTTTTCCTGAAAATGCTAAAATTAGATGATAATAGCGTATATGGGCATATATCTTCAAACAAACTTATCCAACTCATTATAACATCTGCTTTTGTTATAATAAGGTAACAAACAACAAAGTTACTATTGTAACCTGATTCATATTGCAATATCAAGGCAAAAAACAAAGGCTTTATGATCGCTTTGCATTACGGTAGCATTTTTTGACAAGGGAGCAAAATTTGATAGAACACAGGTGCCCCTGCATTAATAAACTATGTATTCACAACATACCTATTGATTGATAAATTGTGTGAAACCTCTTTTATTTAATGGTGACGGGTGCCGACAGGCTATCATTGTGTGGAAAAAATAAATCATTTTATCTGTTATTTTTTATAATTTAATGACAAATTTTGGCATGTTTAAGCTGACTTCCTCAGTCGAATTTTGGATGTGAGGCCGGAGGGGGCGGCGCCCCTGCGCCCCCTATTGACAAACCGCCACTGCTCTGCCCCTGCTCACTGGCTGTATGAATGCATTCTCAGGAAGGAGGAGGTGGCGAAACTGCCCACTGGCTGTATGAATGTATTCTCGGGAAGGAGGAGGCGGCGATTCTGCCCACTGGCTGTATGAATGTATTCTCGGGAAGAAGGAGGTGGCGATTCACATGAACGTACATGAATGCGCCGGTCAGACCGGGCTTGTAAACAAGGGGCTGGAGATCAACACAGAGAGCGGGTGTGTGACGTCCTGCTAACCTCCAGGTGAAATTACACCTCCCATTCTTCACATAGCGATTTTTAATTCCTTCAATATAGAAATGATGCATTTCCGCTCATTGCCCCTTTAAAGCATGCAAGAAATTCAATCGAAACTACAGTATCTGCATTACCCAATCATCCAGTACCTCAGAGGATAGCCTATCCCAGAATTCATTGTGTGTGCAGCACGAATTCACTATAGAGAGCCCATCCATTTACTTCAGTGCTCTGTTCATTATAACTACAATTTCTGTTTAGTAACAGAAGTTTGCGAGGCAATATTGCACTCTCTGACACAGAATCGTGCATACAATGTAAAATGACGCATTGTTCGCGAATAGATGGCCTTCAAGAATTGGGAGATAGAATATACACTGTTTAGAACAAAGAGCCGGGTGTATTTGAAAAATTCGTACTGCCCAGCTCCGTCCTTGAGTAAACCTTAAAAGTGCCGCGCAAGTAGGATGTAAACTCTGAGCGCGAGTTTGCATGCAGCGTTGTTCTCGTCGGCTGAACTCGCGTCACTGCTAGTAATTGAATGCGACGGTTTTCAGGGAACTGCCGCGCATGGCGGGTTTGGAAAGGGGACGGGGGAAACGATTTCTGCTGCATTCAGACTGCAATAACACCATCTGTCAGAGTCTGTGAAAGGCAACGACCAAAAAAATAAATAAAAAATCAAACATTTTATTCTCATCATGAGCCTTTTTTTTTTTGGCCCAGTAAGACCTTCCAGCAAGCCACGATAATCCGACCCATTTCCAGATTTTCCAAAATAGGTCTTAGAGAATATTTCCAGTCAATCACACAGGAACTTCAAAGAGATTGATACTTTAAACTTCAGAGAGATAAAATAAGATTTGAAGTCACACAATAATGTAAAAACACTGTTTAACTACAGACATCCCTGTGTGCCTATGTGGTCAAGAGCGGGTTCTGGCTGAGAGAAAGTTTTGAGGAACGAGATTTGCGGATTTTGCCGAGTGAGGCTCGCGTGGCCTGTGAACACTCAGAGTGCTCTAGCCAGTGCAGTGTGGGGGGGGGGGGTAAGAAGAGAGGACCTGGTGGAGGCAGCTTCCTCACACAAAGCTAGCTTTACACACACACACAACACATACATAACAAAACCACGCTATGCTACACATGACTCAAACTATGCACCAGACACAGGCTGTGTATGTATATACTACCCACAGAACACACACTGACACCACACAGACACACGCATACACTATACACAACATACGCACATGCTGACACGCGTGCGCACGCACGCACACACTTGCACTCACGCGCACACAATGCCCGAGATGCGGAAGCTCAAACACAGACACTCAGGCACTAAATGTCAAATACTTGCATGAACACCCACAAACTCACACACGTGAGTCACACATGCACACACACACAAGCACTATTGGCTTCAGTAATGGGGTCATTCTGTTGTATTTTGAACAAAATGTGTCATGTCTGCTCTTTTAGGATTTCATAAAGTGAGGATGAGTTGTTTGCAATTGAAATTCGCATAATTAACTCCAGACACAAGGTCACTGATGGGGTAGCTAAGACCCCTAAATAACCTGACAATTCAGAGAAATTTCCAAACAAGCCATGTCTTCCAAAAAATGTGCAATTCTCAAATGTCTCTGCCACGGTATTGCTTTTGCTGTCATGCATATCAAATTTAAATCTGAAGTGTTCAAAGTAGTGTTTAACATCAACCCTTCAAGTAAACTTTACCTGATATAAACCCTTGTAGGTGTTAACAAATAAATTGCATTCCAAGTCTGCCTTAAGCTTTTAAGTGTTGTCTGTGCAGCATGCAAAACACTATCTGTGGCTTTCAGTGGGAGCCAGTGCTGCACGTGGCAGGTCTTTTGTACACATGTGCTCCAGCTGTGCACTGTCATCTGTAACTAGAGTGCGCTTGTGTCTGCATGAGTATACGAGTGTGTGTGTGTGCGTGTGTGTGTGAGTGTGTGAAAATTCATGTGACCATCCAGGTGTGTGTGTGTGTGTGTGTGTGTGTGTGTGTTTGGGATTGTGGAAGTATAGATTTTGCGTGTGCGAGTGTGTGTTCTTGCCCGTGTAAGAGTGAGAGTGTATGTGTGTGAGTGTTGCATATTGGGAGTGCATTTATACCCAAGAACACACCAGCATGTTAGTACTTAGGTCTGCATGTGTAACTTTGTGTCAGTTGTTGTGTGTGCATGCTCAAGTATGCATGTCAGTGTGCTTGTATCACTGTGTTCTCAGCAGTTCTCAGCAGTCTCATCATCTCTTGCAGAATAATCCCAACCAAGTCCTCACAGCTTAGGAAGTTAAACTATTACAGTACTGGCTGTACTGAGTCCTGGTCTCAGACACGCGCTCACACCTTCAACCTCCCACTGCATCCCACTGAATTCGGCCTGTTGGGAATCTGTGGGAGGTACGGCGTTCCACCGAGGGAGGGACGTCCCACGCAACGAGTCCGCGAGCGCACTGAAAATGCCCACTCAGTACATTTACAAACTACATCTGAGCTCCTGAACTCCTTAATGTGATATCAGAGAGGTGCAATTAAAATACCCACACCCAAATAATCCAGTGCTGATGTCACACACTCACCACTGGTGACTGAAAGCAACAGAGTTCTAGAACAGTGTTTCCCAACCCTCTTCCTGGAGTACCCCTGCCCCGCATATTTCAGATGTCTCCTTGATTTAACACACCCAGATCAGGTCATTAGGTACTCCACTAATGAGCTGATCAGCTCAATCGTGTGTTAGATTAGGGAGACCTATAAAATGTGCAGGACTGGGGTACTGCAGGAGCAGGGTTGGGCCTCACTGATTAACACACCTGATTCAGGTGATCTGCTCATTAGCGGAGCATCTAATGACCTGATCTGGCTGTGTTAAATCAAGGAGACATCTGAAATATGCAGGGCAGGGGTACTCCAGGAACAGGGTTGGGAAACATTGTTCTAGAACACCAAATTGGAATTTCAGTGAAACAATCTGAGCTCCTGAATTCTCGGGTGTGACAACAGAGAGGTGCAACTAGAATGGTCGTAGCCAAATAATGCAACTTTGATGTCACACAGAGGTCTGGAACACCAAATTGGAATTTCTGTGAAACAATCTGAGTTCCTGAACTCTCGGGTGAGACATCAGAGAGGTGCGATTAGAACGCTCATACCCAAATAATCCAATGCTGATGTCACACATTCACTGCTGATGACTGAAAGCAACAGAGTTCTAGAAGACCAAATTGGAATTTCTATGAAGCAATATGGCATTCTGAGGAGCTCTCATCTTTAAAGGGTTAAAAGAGAGCTCGAAGCAATCTTCTGAGAGGTGAGCAAATCTGGATTATGACTGTATGGTTTAATCCGAGCCATCCATCACCATGCTTCGATGTTTGGCAAGCTGGTAAACTTCTTTCCTACCACCAAAAGGGCACTCTGTTAACGTATGAGATCAGTGGGCATACAGCCGGCTATCCACCTTGTGTGCTGAGCTTCAGTCAAGCAGGCTGTACACAGCACTGATTTATTCACAACCAGCCAATCTGGCAACCTTCACCGAGTCTTGCATACTGGACGGGAACCAGGTCGCCAAGGACAAATGACAGCCGCATTGTTGACCAATATAAACAACACGAAAAAAATAAGTCCTTCAGTCAAGTGCAGGAGACAGAACTGCAATAATTAATAGAAAGGACTGCATCGCATTGTCTTTATAAGAGTTAAGCACGGCCGTCCTTGTCAGCCGCCACGGCTGCGAGGAGCGAGAGCATGGTACGGCACAACAGTGCCCCCGAAAGGTAGAACGTTGTATTGCTAGGAAAATCTGTATTTAATGTAAAAGCTTCCCGAGGTATTCAAACTATAAGAACAAAAATATCCCTCTAAAACGATGGGTCCTAACTTTAGAGGAGAAAATGTATATAATCCAAACTGTCCTCCTTGTTTAATATAGACACTTTCCGCTCTGTAATTGGAACCAGGATGCTGTGATGCCACCGTGACTAATAAGTGAATGACCCGCTTTAGAGGAAGGCAAATTGCAGCATCTGGTGGTGAGATGCAATATGTTCTGTAAATACCCAGGTGAAAAACAATGAATATAAATATCAGAAATTAAGTGACCAAATCTAACACAACAGAAAAAATTTCCCACCCATTCAAGTCTAAATAAAATCCAGAGCCTGCTGTTAATATGCCTAAAAAAGACATGGCAATCCTTAAGTACACAAGTACTGCCATTTAATGAGGGAAGATTAACCCTATAATGCCCAGACACAGACATTATTGGAAAAATATGATCCAGTAATATTTTTGAAGTATTGAAGGGTAGTATTCAGATCCAATGTTCATCATTGGGTTTTGTGACAGCAAAATATACATTGCTGAACAGAACTTCTTCTAATTCCAGGAGTATCATATCTGATACAGCCAAAAATCAGCACCCCTCCAGAACTCAACACTCGAAATGTCAAATTATTTATATGTTCTCTACTATCTATAGCTATCCTTTAACATGTATAAGAATAAGTTTTTGTGTAATATTTAACTTGGAATGCCAAACTTCACTGCCAAAGTCCAAGGAAATTCATGAATTCCCATTCACATGGGAGCTACTACCTTGAAGTGAGTGACTAGGGGAGAGACTCCTGTAATATCACTTCTTCCCTCTAGGTGGCAGCACTGTGTATCAGATATGATACGGTGAGCAGTTGTGGTTTTGTGTTGCATCTTACTAGGTGGACATGGTCCTTCAAATTTGGTGTATCATATATGATGCAGGGGGCATTACAGGGTTAAAAAAATAAATGAAATAACAGGAACATTGAAGTGTAAATGTGTCTGTTCATTTACTGAAATGGACTCTGAATTATAACATTATTGAATGCGCACCCTATAAGAGAGTAACATATTTTTCCTGAATATTTGTGAAAATGGGCTTTCGGCAGGAAAAATTTGCGACAGGTCGATTCTTCTTCGAGAGTCAGCTGGGTAAACTGAGGTGTGGATGACTCTCTGTGCCACAAAGCAATTTGAAAGGATGATTACTGGAGCCACTCGGTCCAGGAAATGAGCACTTCTCAACAGGGTAATGGTGGCTCCGGTCAACAAGAACTACGGCAGTTACCGTTTAGTGAGTCTCGTTATGGCACTTCAGCTCCAACCTCAGGGCAGTATGCTTAACCAGCCAGTGGACGATTGATCAGGACTCCACACCCTACAGTAGAACTCTCCCGTGGAATCCTAAAGACTCTAAGATTCTGCTGCAGAATTATAACAATACAGCATTCTACCGTAGAATTCTGAAAACGGTAAGATTCTCTGGTAGAATTCCAAGCACTGCAGGATTCCCACATACAAATTAGACGCTGTAGAGTTTAGTCACAACCGAGTTATTCAGAATTTGACCACTGTATAAATCTTCGGTGGAATTTATAAACAGCAGAATTCTTCAACAGAATGTCGGCAGCTTATGAATATCCCTTATAAATGCGAACTGAGAGTTTCTGTACCCTGTAAAAATGCAGTCCCTGCTCACTTTCTTACATCAACTCTGTCATTAAACATGTAACAAAATGCTCCTGAGCAGAGTATCTTTAGAGAATAAACGTTTACTTCTCGTAACCGAGTCACTGCGAGCCGTGCCGGGGAATTCAAATGAGGACCCATAACAGGAGCCTTTACTACAAAAACGGTCGGCCACTTTCATTCCAGATCTTCGAATGAAAAAAGAAACCCCCTTTATCTTTAGAATGTGCATGCGCACCTCAGACAGGATGGCAAATCAATTCATTTTCTCTGCCATTATATTTATTTTTTTACTCATTCATCTTTCCCTTGAATTGGCCTTTCTGCACGTATGTGTTGATGAATCATGCGTCCTCTCTGCTGATATATGAAAAATAAGACAGAGGCGAGGTAATGGCAGAGCAGAGAGCCAAACACTCACAGGTAGGATTTAGAGGGGAGGCTGGCAGTGCGTCACCGCCAGGTTTTACGTGATTGGCACTGCAAAGCACAGTCGAGGTTGCCATTAATCATCCGCTGGCTGACAAGCCACTCAGGGAGTTTGCTTGAATGCAGTTCCTCCAACTCTGGCAACCAGCCAGCCATTATAAGAAGACACGACATCACAACTTTCCCAGTTTGAAAATTTGGGGTTGTTGGGGGAGGGGGTGGGGGGTGGTTGTTCAAAATCATATTTTCTAGGTTAGCCTTTGGATAGTAATTTTGTGTGCATTTTTATCGTGCATTTTTCGGCAATCCCTACCCTTTTTTCAGTTTTCAGTTATCACATTTTTAGCTTCATGCGTAATGTATGGTTATCCGTCTTTATTTTGTCTTGAAAAATTGCCTTATTATTGAAAAAACCTTCAGGAAAAGAAGAACAATGTCATTTAAATAAAAACAACCAAATACTTATTTCCCACTGCATGCTGGGATAGGGGGTGGAGCATATACCAGGGTACAATGAGGCAGGACCACGCACTGGCAGTTCACAAATCCTCCACAGGGCACAAACATTACATATTACACATTACATGTTACCTTACATTTTGTGGGCCTCCGGTTATCCTACACAGTTCTCCACCTGCTCAACTCTATTCCGTCCTTCATCAGTACAAATTCCCATGCTTATTCAATTCAATTAATATCGTTAACTACTATTTTGGGTCTGGTTTGGAATTCATTAGTTGTCACTCGGCGGACGCTCTTTTCCAGAGCGACAAACTAGAAAGTGCTTTGAAAGGGACAAGGATTCAGCAGGAATTCACCATTTAAAAATAGCAGGAGTGATAATAACATCGGAAGGACATTGCTGCAGAGGAAAGTTAAATAATCAGTGTACAATTCATAAAGCCAAACACCATACTATCAATTATAAAGTCTTGTACCAAATAAGGCATTAGTTTGGGGGGGGGGGGGGGGGGGATAAAATCTCAACAGATGAGTATTCAGAATTTGCTTGAAGGTGTCAGTGTCTCCGCTGTTCTGACCTCTTTGGGAAGCTAATTTCAGCACAAGCGGGACAGAACAGACCAGAACAGACCAGAGACATGGTCGGGCAGCACCAGGATGGTCATCCAGCAGTGGCGAAAGGGACATGTCTGGCAGGTGTAAAGGGTTGGATGATCTCCACACGATAGGCTGCGGCAGTCCCTTTGGTCACCTGACATGCGAGCACCAGTGTTATAAACGTGATGCGAGCCACGACAGGCAGTCAGTGGAGGCGAGTGAGAAGAGGAGGGACGCGGGAGTGTTCGGGGAGTTTGTATCAGACGAGAGGAGATAGATGCAGATGAACTGGTAATCTCTGTTAGTTTTGCATCAAAGACGTCTGCAGAGTCCTCAGCAGTAAAAGATGGCTGAGGTGGGTGAGGGAGAAGATCAGATGAGCGAGGAGAAAAAGAACAGAAGTTGATGATTCGCTCACACACTCCTACCGTTGGGCAGCTCCTATCAGCCCAGCAGGCTTGTTGTTAAATTTGTCAAAGGAATGCAAGTTATTTGAACTGTGGGGGGAAACCAAACACCTGGAGAAAACCCCCTCATTCAAGGGGAGATCATGCAAACTCCACACAAGAAAGGTGCTGACTTATATCTGAAGTCAACACCATCTCGCTTTGAGTCCACAGCTCTACCCACTGCAACACCCACAATAATAATGATAGTAAGAAGAAGGCACAGTGGTTAGCACTACTGTCTCACAGCAAGAATGTCATGGGTTTGAATCTGGCCTGGGGCCTTTCTGTGTGGAGTTGTTGTGGCTTATGGGTTTCCTCCGGGTACTCCAGTTTCCCCCACCCACAAAAACATGCATCATAGGAAAACTCCAACCAGTACCCCTGACCAAGGAACTGGCTTTAGAACTGGAGTGGGTCCCCGGGCGCTGCTCTGTGGCTGCCCACTGCTCCTAACTATAGGATGGGTCAAATGCAGAGGACAAATTACCCCACGGGGTTCAATAAAGTATATCTTAAAGAAGAAAGTTATATAAAACAATGGGCAAAGACCTTTCAGCAAACATATTCACAGCTATATTGAGCACAAAATCGCATTGAGTACAGTACCTCAGCATCAGGTTCTCACTCTGGGTCAAATCATCAAATTCACTTTTTAAGAGTCTTTTCTGTAAAGGGGGTTTCCCAAGCAACCACCATCACCAGTTTCATAAAATCAGGTGCAGAACTAATAACAGTGACATCACAGAATTCCCCACTGCCCAGCAGTGACATCACAGAAGGAGAGGCAGGTAGTGGTAACTGTAAATGTTTATTCCAGTGATGAATTCCAGGGAACTTGTGACATTGACGACAACATACTGACAACAATTCACGTGATGTAGCCACAGAAGCAGTTCGCTAAGAGGCTGAATTTTAATTGGATGATATTTCTACAATTTTCCTGCCAATCAGCAGAGGGAGACACCATCCCATTTACATCAATCACACTGAGCTATTCTGTCATAGAAGCCCTGTTCACTCAGGCATTCAGACACTGGGAGAGTTCATTCTACACTGCAGATTTGCTGTACAGGAATGGAGTGCAACAGTTAACCTTGAGAATATTGGTTTGCAGGCAGTATGACGCTGTTGTGATAGTCTAATTAGGACATCAGTTTATCACCACAAATGGGAAAATGCAGAGGAAAAAATTCTTCAGTGCTCTGCTCTCACGATGAGACTGAAAATCCTTTCATTTGTCATTTGTATTTTAAAAACATTATTTTTTTCTGAGTAAGTGACATTTTCTTCCTCACCAGCATACATTGAAATGACGGAAATTTTCGCTTCCATTTTCATTGACAACTGCCCCCATTTACCTGATTTTACCTCATTAAAGAAAGTAAAAGAAATAAGTTTGTAAATCTAGATTTAAGATTAAACGTCCTGTAAAGATTGAATTTCCATTTTTCAGCGCAGTCGGCCTTAAGTGGCCTCTCAAATCCCACTTAATGAAGATAATATGGCAGCAATCAGGGCTAGAGAGAGCTGAGCACAGCCTATGCATTGATTTAAGAAACAATCTGCCAAGGACAAGCTCATCAGCGAGGTCAAAGGTCACCC
This sequence comes from Gymnothorax reevesii, assembly GCA_029721435.1. Lineage (NCBI taxonomy): Eukaryota > Metazoa > Chordata > Actinopteri > Anguilliformes > Muraenidae > Gymnothorax > Gymnothorax reevesii. The sequence continues at coordinate 126,328,691 of CM056577.1, read as the reverse complement.
AGGCAATCGGAAGTGTCTCAGAACAAATTTCGCTCTGCCTGGAATCAATGGTCTTGTTGTGGTACGAGCCAAACGTTCTGTGTGCGTCAGCATCCCTGAGAGGACCCATCACTCCATGATCTGCCTTAGACGATTCGGCTCGGAGCCAAAGCAGGCGTACGAAGGGGCTTGTTTTACCTTTCAATGTGTCAGAGAAGCTCAAAAACCCTTTGAAGAGAGGAGGACATACTGTTTTTTTCCCTTAAAGTCTTGAGATAAACTGTGACATCAGCATTCTCTGTCAGAGAATATTTATGATGTCACAGATGCCCGACAATCTGCCCGGCCCCTTGGAACAGAGGACAGGTGGAAGCACCAACTATCTAACACTAGTATACTGATTGTGACCAGAAGTAGCTATATCAAAGCAAGTACGCGACAAAAACTAAATTTGACTGAACATAAGTGATTTCTGGCTGACATCGGTCCATCTTCGTGGTATATTATATCTCACAATGTACTGCATTCAATGCACTTGTGAGCTTTATAGCTTGCTTGTCATGTCTCTGTGTACACATGATTATTATTACATACTGGGTAAAAGTGTATAATACTGTGAGTAACATGTACGATGGTATAGGTCAGTGGTTCTCAAGTTCGGTCCTGCCGAACCAGCATACACAGGGGGGCGCCAGGGGGGGCGTCAGGACTGAACTTGAGAACCACTGGTATAGGTCATACAGCCCCTGTTCTAAATTCAAGTCAATGGTAACTTTAATATAAAAACACCCTGCCTGTGTTTTATCCATCCAATTGCCTCCATTTGTATCCATTTTTGGAAAAATCAGTTTTTGCCTCCAAATTTAGCAAAATAGCAGCACCCAAAACAGCATTTCTGTGCACCAAAATGGTTTTGACTGAAACAGACAAAGGAAAGTCCAAAAGTCCAGGACAACCAGAAGAGGAGACAGGAGGAGAAAATTAAGAACTGAAAGGAGAAAGACCTGCATGGAGAGTTTGTGCGACAAACAGCAGATGCAGCTGGAGACGAATCCTGGAGATGGTTTAGGAAGGGTTTTCTGAAGAAGGAGACAGAAGGTTTGATCCTAGCTGCTCAAGAACAAGCTTTAAGAACAAACTCGATCAAGCACAGCATAGATAAGACTTCAGAGACGCCGCTGTGTAGATTGTGTGGAGACTCTACTGAAACTGTAAGACATATTACCAGTGGATGCGAGACGCTTGCTCAGAGAGAGTACAGGAAGCGCCATGACAGGGTGGCTCTGCGGGTGCACTGGGAGATTTGCAGAAAATACGGGATAGAATGTTCCGACAACTGGTATGACCATCAGCCAATGGCAGTTACAGAAAATAGAGACGTTCGAATTACCTGGGACATGACTGTTTACACAGATAAAAAGCTGAATCACAATCGACCGGATATTACTCTTGAACGGAAAGATACACAGGAGTGGACACTAATTGATATCGCTGTACCAGCGGACCAGAACATTATGAAAACTGAGAAAGAGAAAGTGGATAGAGACCACGATCTAGCATTTGAAATTAAGGAAATCCACAGGGGCATCGAAAGTGTCAGTGATACCCATTGTTATTGGTGGACTTGGAACAATCTCAAAGAACGCAAAGACCTGGCATGCGAAGTTAGATATATCTGACATCGTTGGAAGAGCGCAGTCGTCGGCCATCCTCGGAACAGCTCGCATATTGCGGAAAGTGTTGTGTTTCTAAGCTGTGAGAAGTAGCGGAGACATAACAACAGAGGACTGGAGAGAATAATATGAAATAACAAAAAGACCACATGCTTGACCAAAATATCCCCCCAACCCCCAAAAGAAAAGAAAAAAAAAACAAAAACTAAAGTTTAAAAATAACAATAATAAGACAGAAACCTGGGGTTCCAGTTCAGGTAGGCTCCCTGTACAACACAAACTGCCCAGTAGCTGCAGGTGACTGAGTTATAGAAATACACCACTTTACAAGACACAGGTGTCAGTGCAAGATAATTCCTGAGAAGAACTGTCAGCATACAGAACAGAACTGGATGATACAGTTTTAGCACAAGTGACATCACAAGAGAAAGTGGAACTATGCAGATAACAGAGCCGTGCGGAGAGTTTTGCGAGGCATAATTCACAAGAGGCTTCATCAGAAGTTCACTTCAGCCTTTCATCATAAACTTCACTCTGAACATTTTAGAAGAAGCAGTCATCACTCCTTGAAGAGAAGCACTTCAGTTATGCAGACACAATCTGTTTTCATCCACATTTCAAATATGTGCACTGGAGCGCTTTAATTATGGTTCAGTCGGTTATTTACATGATGCTTTTATCCAACATGATTTACAGTTGATAAGACAAAGCAGGTCTCAGTTGCCTGAAAAGTAGTGCATTATTATGAATAGCCTGTTATTCTGCCATATATATTGACACCATGTCTATTGCTAAGCTACAGGAAATTATTATATAAACCCAATAATTATTATGCAAATGATTCAGGCATTTTCACATGATCTTTCAACAGATGTTGTGCTTTATAAGAGGCCATCCTCTATAACTCAGTGATGTCATAAACTGTGGGCAGCTGTTGAGTTTGTCGACAAGTTTAAGCTTTATCAGGATTCTTCATTTATAGAGTCGCTGTAATGTCATAAGCAGTGGATGGCGGTTTTGTTTGTTGATCAGCCCTATCGGAACTCTTCCGCTGTTGAGTTACTGTGATGTCATAAATAGAAACAGGTAGGGTCTGCCCCATCAGACTAAAGCAATACATGCTCGGTATGTTCATTAAAACTGTCAGATGCGGCTTAACGTGTGATCTGAGTCTGGTTCCTTTTTCTGCGACTCATTGGGCAATGCAATAATTAGGCACATCTAAACCAAGCAAATCTACTTGAACCAACTGTGAATCTCAACTGGGTGAATTAAATTAGCTTTTTCAGTGCTTTACTGGACTCAAAACAGGTTCATGCGCAACACTGACAAGTGTTGACAGGTTAATGACAGTTTTTTCCTCTCAAGAAAAAAAGTTTGGCTTTGAGCCTGACAATGTGTTTTCATTTTATCAAATTATAAGATATACAAATGAGTCTAACATTCTCACCACATAATCGGCAACATGTTCCCCTAAAAAAAAAGTACCCAGCAGGACATATATATTACATTGCGTTACATTATTGTCATTCAGCTGGGGTGCGTTTCCCAACAGCGTGCATGCATACTCACATAGTTCATCCATTCACAGTCAATGGCTCCAACTAAGTAAGTTAGCACCTGTATTTCTGGACAAACAACAAAGTTCTTTGAAAGGACAAGGAGTGCAAGGAACTAAGCAGGGAGTCACCATGTTAAAATACTAGCAGTGATAATATATAGAACCGACCTGTTGAGGAAAGTAAAATGATCAGTGGGGAGAGGTGAGGTCTGACATAAAATTTTAGGCAAAAAATAACAATTCAAAAAAAAAAACAAACAAACAAACAAACAAGAAAAAGCCAACTCATAGAGACAGTTTTTTTCGTATGGAACCGAAATGTGCTCTGCGAGACGCAGTTTCGGGGTGACGCTTCATCTCGATTGATTTTCGAGCAAAGAAACCGAAACGTATTTTTGGGGCAAAATGAGCATTCTCGCTTCGTGTGAAATCCACCCGTTGAAATGGCGGGCAGAGGAACTTGGAAAGGAACTTGCGACATTCGGCAAAAAAAAAAAACCCATCACTTCTGGAATTCACCATTTATTTAAAGCGCGCGGACAAATGCATGATCCCCCAGTTCACAGAGGAGCAAACGGTCTAAACTGCTGCATGAGCTGTCGTTAGGCCTATAATGCCTTATATGTAGTGCATAATGCATAATTTATTTGTAATTCATGTTATTTTATGTGATTTATGCGACGTCGACAGGGTGGTACCAGTCGCACCACATCTTGAACATCTGTTCCACCCTGGACATTTTATAGAAATAATTTCATACTGAACTGGTTTTTCAATTTATCAAATAAATTATTATCACCGATGAATTCAAATATAACTGCTGCCAAAAGAAGAAGGCAAAAATCTCTTGCTCTCAACAGCTGCCATACTGCCCTGTTCCTTTGGTCATCGGAATGCAAGCTTCCATAAGTTTATTTAAAACAGAAAATCTATCTTAATAGAAAAGTAAAAGTAAACAGTGCAGGGAAGAGTAATGAATGAAGATGAAGCACAAGGCTAATCCTTTTAGATAAACACTTCAGCACCGTTTCCCAGGCAGGACTGGGGTTTGACTGAGGTATATGAACAAACAAGAAATAATGTTTTTTAAATAAGAGTGACGCACAAGAAATTCAAGCACAGGGAAGTGTTTGTTTGTGTGTGTGTGTGTGTGTGTGTGTGTGTGTGTGTGTGTGTGCGTGTATGTGTGTATGTGTGTGTGTGTGTCAGCTGGAGATTGTGTGCGCTCATAAGTAGGAGGGAGAACATGGTAAAATCAAAGAGAGACAGTGAGGGTCAGGGCTCGCGCGCGCGTGTGTGTGTGTGTGTATGTGTTTGTTTGTGTGTTTGTGTGTGTAATCTGCTGAAGAAATGCCAGCGAAAATGTCCAATTTTAGAGTGATTCAACCCCACAACCAGCCCCCAGCCCCACCCCGCCCGGCAGTCGTTAGGCAAGATGTCATTATGCGATAAAGAGGAAACAGGCAGGAAGCTGCTAACCCAGCACTTCCTGTCTGTTACTATGGTGACGAGATTTACCACACTCTAAAACTTGCCGTATTTTTCATGCAATTAATCCCCCCCACCCCAAATAACTGTGAAGTGTTTGCGTGTGCACGTGATCGTGCACGCGCGTGTGTGTGTGCGTGCACGCATGTGCAAGTGCACGCCTATCACAATAGTTCAGAGAAAACACCTCTACACTGAGTATTTATCAAAGTTACCTGAACAATCTGGGTATCAGTTAAAAAACTGGGTTGAGGAGAGCAGCGTTTTCCCTCGTATTTGCGAAAACATTTCCAGCTCATATCAGCGGTAACAGAAGCCTGTCATGACTGTACGCATTGAATATCACATATTTACAGCAAAAGATGAACTACTAAAATAAGAAACCACTAAAAAAAGATGCAACAAATCTTGAGACCAGAAGGATTATTTCCCTTTTTCAGAAGTATGCACACAGCAAACAAAATAAAAAAAATCACCACTAAATCAGCTTTACGATTTCAAGGCCACTTTTTTTTCCAAAATGTTCTAGTGTTCTAGAACCACATCGCTTCATCAGTACATTAGTTCAAGAATGTTTAATGCAGAACATTCCAATCACAAATTTGCGATTTTAAACCTTACAGAGGGAATATTTTGAAGAAAATGCTTAAGGCCTTGTTTTAACCCCATGAAACCCACAGACCTAAAGTGCAGCTGCTGTATTAAAACCTGTAGGACTTCAGACCTACTTTAATTTCAAGTGGAAATTCCAATGTTTCCCAAATATGTCCTGTTGAATTGCAGGGAACTGTGTATATAATGACATGCGAGATCTAGGCATTTTGCATTTGATGTAATTCCATAGCCATAAAAACATGACATCCTTGGTTTGAATATTTCTCGCAAGTACTGGCGACTAACCAATAGTGGGTGCAAGGGCACCGCCCTCCCTCGTGGATGGTGTTTTTTTTTTTTAATTAAAAAATCTAACAATAGTGATGATTACTTATTTATGTATGCATGTGCTTAAAATTCACAATAACGTATATTGTAAAAATTGAAAAAATATTTTCAGAGGAATTGTTGGAAACAAGCATGCAGGAAGAGATGAGCAGCCAATAAAGGACTGTTGCTGGGGTAAGACAGACGAATAGCAACGTAAATCTGGCCAATCAGCATCATCCCAAATAATGTCCAAAGGGCAATTCTGATAGTGCCCAAACCCGGTTGTGAGCTGCGTGAGATATGCTAGCAAGGTAGCCACCCAAAACCCACACATCTGACTAGCTATCTTGCTAGCAAGCCTAGTCTTCTACAAAGATGATATCCTATCTCTAGCCGCAAGTATTTAATCAACTACCGTGGCTACAGAGGTCGAGTGCACCAACAGGGCATAGAAAATTAGGTAATAACTCTTAGGGTAGTAGTACCAACTTCCGACTTTGTGATTTGCATTTACATCCAGTGCACCAGGCCTGGCAGAACAAGGTCAAAACTACACCTGGTTGTTCATGTACAGAGTAAATACATGTGGAATGCATGTCATTGTCAAGCAGTACACTTTTTGAAGAGCGCACTCTAACTTTTGCGTTCGAATAAGCTAGCCTACACTTTAGGTAGCTAGCCAATAGACAGGGCCAATCCAAAGAAGAGTTAAATAGTGAAATAAAGAAACTTAGAGTGATGTGTTCAGAGAATAGAAATGTTCTCACAGCTGAATTAAATTAATCATATTATTTTGATTTTGTTTTTTTATTTATTTTTTCCAACAGAAGTTATCACTAAAGATACATACATAAAGGTCAATTCAATGTTTTCAAGTTCAGTTTCAAAAGGAAAGCCTTAGTTTGTGCAGTACGCAGTATCTTGTTAGCTGTCTGTTTTTGTGTGAAAATGACTCAGATGTTTATTACTGAATTAAATAATTACCAACTCTTCCACAAAGCACTGGTGTCCTGCTGTTAGTGGTGAATGGTTGTGGGATGGTGACTGAAAACTGAGTATGGCGCGGCACAGCCTCACCTTCGAATATTTTTTGCCAACCATCACTGCAACCAGCAGATAAGAGTATTTATGTGATATTTCCCTGCAATACAAAAAAAAAATGCTTTTCTTAAATTTGAACTCACTTATAGGAATATTTAGGTGAAAAAATTTGGTTTAACGGGTTATGAAATCCGACCAGCCCAACGAAACATCACAAGTAACCCACCTTACACAGAAGTCAACACGCATTTTCCAGGCAAATTCCCAAGATCACAAGACAACCTTACGCACAAAAACATAAATAAATTCCGCAGGCTGCCGAGCACCCGTAGTTCCAAAACTGCTCAGTGAAGTTGTCAAATCCACACACATTAATGACATTTGAATCCATGACAATGATCACTGCAACCTCACTGAACATAATCCAGACTTTCTCCAGGTGTGAAATTAAACACCTCATCGTGGCTAGATTGAACAGTCAAACTCACTCCACTCATTTGGCAAATCTCTATTCGGGGTCATAGGCCGAGGAGAAACAAGCAATAAAATGCGCTTCATAATTATGCAGACACAATTTTAGATTTTCAGCTTTGTGCAGCTACACATTTGAATGGAAAGAACACAAGGCCTAATGCCTGCTTCAGCCTCTGCAGGTATAACCGTCAATATAGTGCAAACTATGCAGGAAATTCAGGCTTTTAGTCAAGAGTCACTGTGTGAATACTAACAGACAACAGAGATATTTCTGTCATAGAGATTTACAGTCTCTTGTTGCCCTTTCCTCTCGGTCATGTCCCAGCATTCCAGGAGCGGCTCTCTCCCGGTACACTTCCCTCTGCAAACAGGAAGCCGGTCGTGTGTTTTTAACCCTCGCAGCACGGCATGGGAGGGTTTGGGAGAGGAATCACCCCAAAATGACCGATGACAGCCGAAAGACAGCTTCCTACCCAGATAACGGGCTCTAACCCAGCAGGGCATGATGGAGAGGCTGTGTGTGTTTGTATGTGTGATGTGAGCGCGTGAGTGTGGGTGGGTGGGGGCTTGTATAGCTACAGAAGCGCCGCCGTGTTCTGTGGGCCAAGGCTCATTTAAAATGGATTGTAGCAAAGTGGCAAAGTGTCCTGTGGTCAGATGAGTCCAAATTTGACATTCTGGTTGGAGATCATGGACGGCATGTCCTTCGGGCTAAAGAGGAGAAAGACCACCCCTCCTGTTATCAGCGTTCAGTTCAAAAGCCAGCATCTCTGATGGTATGGGGATGCATTAGTGCATATGGTGTGGGACACTTGCCTGTTTTATAAAGCACTATGAATGCTGAAAGGTTTATAAAGGATTAAGAGCAACATATGCTCCCCTCCAAACGACTTCAATTCCAGGGAAGGCCTTGTGTATTTCAGCAGGACAATGCACAACCACATACTGCAGATATTAGAACAGCATGGCTTTGTAGTAGAAGAGTCCGTGTGCTGAACTGGCCTGCCTGCAGTCCTGATATTACACCAATTGAGAACATTTGGCGCATAATTAAATTAAAAGTCCGTCAAAGAAGACCTAAAACTCTCCAGCAGCTGGAAGCCTGTATTAAACAAGACTGGGATCAAATTCCAATGGCTAAACTTAGAAACTTGTCTCCTCAATGCCCAGACGCCTCCACTCTGTGTTAAAAACAAGCGGGGATGCTATACCATGGTAAACAGACCCTGTCCCAACTTTTTTGAGACCTTTAGCACCCATCAAATTTGAAATGAGCTCATTTTCTGGATAAAAATGTAAAATTTCTCAGTGTCAACATTTGCAATGTTATCTCTGTTCTATCGTGAATAAAATACTGGCTGGTGTGATTTGAAAGTCATGCATTTTGATTTAATTCACACTTTATGTATGTTATTGCTTGCATACAGTAAAAACGGCCTGCTAATATATCCTGTATTGCCCGACCCAGCACTGGCTAAGTTCAGCAGGTGCTCAAGCAGTCACGGACCTAGCATTTAGCTCTTTAATGAGTCTTGAAGTCACATACTTCAGAAGTCACAGTCATAATATTGTCATGACAGCACAAGATACTTAACCAATTAATAATAATTTTATAAATTGCTTATTTCCGCATTGCCTTGGTATTGTTCTTTAGGTCGCAGTCGATACGCGACCCTCAGGCTAATACCAAGGCAATACGGAAATAAGCAATAAATAACATATAATAAAGTGCATTAATGAGAATTCCTTGTTAGGGCTCAGGAAGGATGAGGCGCACTTCACAAATTGGGTGAATGGCAGTGACTTTCTTCTTCTCTTGTTTTATCTCCCCGACAATGAAATATCAAGCTGGACACAGCAAGCACCACCTCCAAACACTGCTGCTCCTCCCACTGTGGATGGCAACCTGAGGAAGAGACTTCAGCAGGAGGAGGGGGCATGAGGGCATCGCTGCCACCCTGGGTGACAGAACCCTCCCTCTCTGGGTGACAACAAAAACTGTAAAATTAGTCTGGTTGTGAGTTTCCGAGTGCAAGTGAGTAACCGTATGTTTGGGGCATGCATATGATCCAGTCCGGATACAACACCAGACACTGCAGGAGTTCAAAAGTTTTAAGACACATCTTAAATTGTAAAGAATGTACAACTGCTCATTTTCACTTTTTTTTGTGGAAAAAAAAACAGAGTTTCTGCAAGCAGAGACAGCTGTTGGAACCTGCCAGGCCCGTCGCCATGGTTACCGGGGGCAGTTGCAATGTCCCACTTAAATATTCCACATTCCAGAACTAAAAGCCGGAAAGTTCCAGATTCTTCTCTTCCACACCTGGGCCATGTCTACCTTCAGCAAGATGATGCAGTTAAAATGCAGTTCAGGACATTAACCGCAAGGCTGCAGGTTTAAGTCTCATCGCAGGAGGGTGCCGTCATTATACTTCACGTGAATCGCTTCAGTTCATAACACCTGCATGAATAGATACCATGATGGAAATAAGAAGCTAAGAAGGTGTTGACTGCACAAAGGGGGTTTGCAAAAATGACTGATAACATCACTTCAGTGAAACCCCTGACTATTATAAGGATGAACTTTGTGAGTTAACAATAACCAGAAATATATAATAGGCCTGATGCAGCAACATTCTCTTAAAATTCTCTCATATTCTTCTTTTTTGTTGTTGTTGAGAGAAAAAAAAAATAAGAGAAGTCAACTCCAGATGGACCAAACCTTCTTTCCATCCAAATCTGGTCTTACTCATGTGAGCTGAATGATGAATCCCACTTGATTGTAAACTGGAGGTGCGTGGCCGAGTGTTTGTAATTAGCATAGGTAATGCCCATTAAAAACCATATATGGGCATGTGTTGAGCCAGGTGCAAATAGTCGACTTTGGCATAAGAATGGGTGCGATGTCACTGAAAACAGGCTGAAAGAAGAACCTCAGCATCAGGGAAACTAAAGTACAGTCAAATCAACTTGAACAAAGTACATGTGTTCTTCCACAGTTTTATAGTTTAAACTGGGATCAATTGACTGGCATTATTTTTAAGGACAAATGAAATAATCCAATAATTAAAACCTTTTAAAACATATAACAATCTAAATTTAGTTCCTTTACATATATGTAAACTCATACGGATTGCGAGGAAGTTCTATGGATTTTCCCCCAATCATACAGCTTCCAGAACAAATAAAATTCAGAATTGTTTTTATTTCTGCCGCAAAGCGTAGCTGGTCAAACCAGCCATGAAGCGTAGCTGATATTGGAATCAAAAGTTATGGCTGTCTGTCGGAACCATTTTAGACTCAACCTTAAGACATTTCTCGTCCCTAGCTGGGATAGAAAGAAACTTTGAATCCAAAGACGGGTATAATCGGTGCGATTGATTGTGTTTATAATCATTATACGTCCTAAAATCGAGACCTGCCTCAGGCACTCGCCCTGCTGTCATTGCGGCTGGTTTGATTTCAGATGGTCTTCAGTCAGAAAAAAACTTTGAGCAAAGTATTAATTATTGGAACCTTATCATTTTGACATAATTAAAGAGCAAATGTGGACACATACTTAGGTAATCAAGCAACAAAAAAATTGGGACAGGGGCCTGATTACCATGGTGTAGCATCCCCTCTTCTTTTAACACAGAGTGGAGGCGTCTGGGCATTGAGGAGACAAGTTTCTTGAGTTTAGCCATTGGAATTCGATCCCACTCTTGTTTGATAAAGGCTTACAGCTGCTGGAGAGTTTTAGGTCTCCTATGACAGACTTTTTGTTGAATTATGTGCCAAATGTTCTCAATCGGTGAAAGATCAGGACTGCAGGCAGACCAGTTCAGCACATGGACTCTTCTACTAAGAAGCCATGCTGTTGTAATAGCTGCAGTACGTAGTTTTGCATTGTCCTGCTGAAATACATAAGGCCCTCCGTTGAATAGATGTCATTTGAAGGGGAGCATATGTTGCTCTAAAACCATTATGTACCTTTCAGCATTCATGGTGCTTTTTTAAACATGCGAGTGTCCCACACCATATGCACTAATGCATCTCCATACCATCAGAGATGCTGGCTTTTAAACTGAATGCTGATAATAGGAGGGGTGGTCTTTCTCCTCTTTAGCCCGGAGGACACGACGCCCATGATTTCCAACAAGAATGACAAATTTGGACTCGTCTGACCGCAGGACACTTCGCCACTTTGCTACAGTCCATTTTAAATGAGCCTTGGCCCACAGAACATGGCGGCACTTCTGGATCATTCTCAACAATGGCTTCCTTTTTGCATGATAGAGTTTTAGGTGGCATCTGTGGATGGCACAGCGGAGTGTGTTTACAGACAGCCGTTTCTTGAAGTATTCCGGGGCCCATTTAGTAATGTGAATGACAGAATCATGCCGATGAGTGATGCAGTGGCGTCTGAGGGCCCGAAGATCACAGGCATCCAGTAAAGGTCTTCGGCCTTGTCCCTTACGCACAGAGATTTTTCCAGCTTCTCTGAATCTTTTCATGATGATATGCACTGTCGATGATGAGACCTTCAAAGCCTTTGCAATTGGTCATTGAGGGACATTGTTTTTAAAATATTCCACAATTTTTTTTACGCAAGCCTTCACAGGTTGGAGAGCCTCTGGCCATCTTTACTTCTGAGAGACTCAGCCTCTCTAAGACATCCCTTTTTTAGCCAATCATGTTACACACCTGATGCCATTTCACTTAATTACTTGCTTAATGTTCTTTCAGCTGATTCTCTTATCTATTAACTGCTTTTTCAGCCCTTTTTTGGCTGTGTACCAAGTTTTTTGAGACCTGTTGCAGCCAGAAAATTTCAAATAAGCTCGTTTTGAGGATAAAAATGTAAAATGCCTCAGTTACAACATCTGAAATTTTATCTAAGTTCTGTTGTAAATAACATATTAACTCATGTGATCTGAAAGCCATTGCATTTTGATTTTATTCACAATCTATACTTCGTCTCAACTACTTCGGAATTGGGGTTGTAGTTAAATAGAAAGCTGTTAAAGCTTTTAAAAATATTTTAATGAAATTCCATACTCTATTCGGAATTTCATTAATTAAAAAATAGTTATTTACGAAAAGAAATGTTTTGAAAAATTTTACGCATTTTTAAGGATTTTACAGATATTTTCTACATGTAATACAGTGATGGTTTTCTCACATCTTGGAAAGACTGCTCTTGACCACTCGTAAAATGTTTTCTTACCTAAGAGCAAAAATAAGAAAACATTACTGAATCCCAGAAATCAATGAAAACTAAGATAATATAACAGAAACTAAGATAATAACAGATAATCCTGGATATGAAGAAAAATAAGATTTGTTTGATACAAACATGATAATAATAAAAATGATACAAACAATTTTTGTCGCAATAACCATGAAATATAGGTAGTTTACTCACATTTGGTGCATTTAATGGCTGTAGCTAGGGCCCTGTCTTCACATAGTAAGTTTATTGAGTTAGCAAGGCAACCACTCAAAGTAAAACCTAGAACTCTTACAGCCTCCAACATGGACTGAAGCGTAAAAAGATGAGCACCTGTGGCCAAGCTGTTTGTGACTGAGGTGGGTGGCTCCACCTGCTTTTTTCCGGTATCATTCTGCAAAAAAAAAAAAAAAGAAAGAAAAAGCATGGGGGGGAAGAGAGCTGTGGCTTCCTCTGGGAGTTGAGGGAGGGAGGGTGTGGTGTACCCCAAGGGGCAAAGTCAGGGCCCAAAAATGTTTTTGTACCCTCAGTGGCACAACAAAATGTAGCATAACAGAACTGTCAAGCTCAGGCTATTCAGCCCATCGATGCTCACCCTTTCCCAGCCATTAAAGGTGTACCAAACTGTCAGGAAACCAAAGAACAAGAGTTTTAATCTTGCACTTTATCTGTCCTGGTCTTGAAAGCCCCCAGGGTCTCTGACTCCCCCACATGACCTGAGAAGCAATTTCATGCTATGACCACTCCGTGCTGGGAAAAAATATTTTACAGTATCTGAAGATACATCTTCTAACTTCCATTTATGGCAAACAGAATTTATTCAACCTAAATAATCCCGTGAAGTTCGCTCATTCACTAGTAAACCCTTTTTACATATTAAAAGAGCCCGATTGGATTATTTCAAAGTCTCCTTTTACAAAGATTGGAGAGATTAAGCTTCTAAAGGCTGTCCTCATAACTTTTATCATTTGTAACTGGAATTAGTTTGGAGGCCCTTTGGTGGAACATTTTCGCGACTGCAAAGCGATTAGAACTTCAGCGGCGCTGACTAATCGTTAATCCCAGATTTTTTTCATACTGTGCACATTCCAATATTGAACCTCCCATAAAATTTTCCTTCAAAACTGTCTTAGGTTTTGATTTCTCACATTTAGAGCTTTTTTTGTTCGGCAGGATTCCTTTTTACATCTTTCTGTCCATTTCTAAATCCTGTCCAGTTCTACATGATCCACCTTAGTAGACTGCAAACTGTAGTCAGTCTCCAAATTTTGCATCATCCAATAAAATAACCAATGTACAACCCCAATAGTGACAATGACAGAATCATGCCAGTGAGTGATACAGTGGCGTCCGAGGGCCCGAATATCACGGACATCCAGTAAAGGTCTACGGCCTTGTCCATTACGCATAGAGATTTTTCCAGTTTCTCTGAATCTTCTGATGATGACATGTACTGTTGATGAGACCTTCAAAGCCTTTGCAATTTGACGTTGAGGAACATTGTTTTTAAAGTATCCCACAATTTTTTTATGCAAGCCTTCACAGGTTGGAGAGCCTCTGGCCATCTTTACTTCTGAGAGACTCAGCCTCTCTAAGACATCCCTTTCATAGTCATTCACATTACACGCCTGATGCCAGTTAACTTAATTAGTTGCTAAATGTTCTTTCAGCTGATTCTCTTAGATATTTAGTGCTTTTTCAGCCCTTTTTTGTCTGTGTCCCAACTTTTTTGAGACCTGTTGATCTTTTGGATGAAAATGTGAAATGTCTCAATTTCAACATTTGAAATGTTATTCATGTTCTATTATAAATAACATAATGGCTCATGTGATCTGAAAGTGATTCCATTTTGATTTTACTCACAATTTACACTTTGTCCCAACAATTTCGGAATTGGGGTTGTATTTTTATTTACATTTGTCAGACTAATTACTGCAAATGAAGAACAGCCGTAGACCAAGCACCAATCCCTGTGGGACTCCACTTCTCACAGTGCCCTGCTCAGTTCCCTCGATTCTTTGTGTTCCATCCTGCACTCAGTTCTGAATCTACCGAGAAGGACCTTTGTACTTCTTTCTGTCACCAATTGTGTCATGAGTTTCTCATGTCGTACTTCATCAAATTCCTCTTGAAAATGCGAATGACTGATAAGCCCTGTTTTGATCAAAAGTCTTTGCAGCTACTTCACAGGATTCCAATAGGTTTGTTACGTTATGAGGTTGTGGGTTAGAGTACTGGCCGGGTCTTTCAGAGCATGGAGCAGGGGCTCTTGCTTGCGTCCAGAGCTGGTGTGTGTGCGGGCAGATGCACACCTGGTTCTACAAATAAACCCTCTGAGCACGCCACTTCCAGCGCGGTCCATAAATATTTACTCACAATTTTTGCCTCTTTACACAATTCTCCAACAAACTGGATTCAAAAACTATGAAAATGAGGTTAAAACAGAGACTGTCGGATTTAATTTGCCTTTAATTTCCCCCCTGCAACCCGAAGACATGTAACCCAAGGTCTGAATATGAGAGTTAACCTCTCTGGCTTTATCTGTCACATTTACAGGAGAGTTAATTAATGTGCATTGACCTTGAATAAACTAATTGGACTCCTAATTAGCACTGTAATTACTGACTGTTCCTCTGACTGGGTTTTTAAGGTCACGCTGAAGTACAAAAATCACATTTGCTGAAGTTATTCTCCTCTCCTGACCAGCTCCAATAAAGAATTCACAACACGACACTATGAAAGCTAAAACGACCTTACATGTCATTTTACAGTAGAGTAAACACTATCAGTTTAAAACTGAATCGTTTTATTCAATTTAGCAGCATATGGCGCAGTTTGTAAGCAATTGGACAGGCACCAAAGGGGTCAAATGCTCGGTTCACTGGACATGGGCATAAATATCTGCAAACTGAAGCCGCTAGGCTCTACGTTAGCGACACGTTTGTTGTTTTCAAAATCAAAGTGGCATAACAGGCGGCCAAAAAGGCAAAAACCACATAAAGGTCAAATACGGGTCTTACATATGTTTTTTTTTTTTTTTTTTTTTGGAAGATGGGGTAACAGGAGTACGGTGACATTCAGTGAGAAGGTTAAACCCACATTCTAAAACTTTCCTGGTCACTGCGGGAAGCTCTGGTTTAAAAATAAATAAGTGCATAATGACCCTTAAGGCAAGGTGAGTCACTCAGCAGTCTGCAATCAGAGGCCAGATTGGATCATTTGTGTAATTACCCCTGATGATGCACCAGCATGCAATGGACTGCACTCGGAGAGCCAGGCGAGGAGGCATTCCCTCGGCCCAGATTCCTGATAAGACAGTCCCTCTAAAAAGTACACATACACACCCACACACATACACAGACGCGCAACTGCGCACACGAAGGTACACGCATACAGATGCACATGAGGATTCAGACATGCAGTCGCATGCGCATGCCAAACACACGCGCGTGCAGGCTCTCACACACACACACACACACACACAAGCACAGTCATACAAATGCACAGGCATGCACGCACACGTTAGGACAGGCAACAGGGAGAGTAGCAGACAAAGTGAGGGGGTGGGGGGAGATGGGAGAGAGAGAGAGAGGGAGAGAGAGAGAGGGAGAGAGAGAGAGAGGGAGAGAGAGAGAGGGAGGGACATAGAAAGAGAGGGAGAGAGAGAGGAACACACTGAGAGACAGAAACAGACAGATCAGAGTTGGAATCAGTGCAGAGTGATACGAGGTGAGAAGTACAGAGACGGACTGTGGGACTGAGAGTTGTGTGTGAGAGAGACAGACAGGGAGAAAGACTGAAAGAGCATTTCAGACAACAAATAGAGCGAAAGTGTGCGAATTAGAGGGAGAGAGAAATATAGGGTAATGAACGTAAGAGGAAAAGAAAAACTGACGAAAAAGAGAGTGTGTGAGAGAGAGCACAAGCGAGAGAAAGAGAGAGAGGAAAATATCTGTTAAGGGGCGTGTCTCCGAAAAATTAGTTCCTCAAGGAAACACAAGCGGCAGCTAATCACAAAACGGAGCCTGTGAACAGCTAACGGTGGCAGCGTCACTCCCAGGATTCTGCCCTCGTTTTCCCGCCGTCCTGACAAAAAAAAAAAAAGGGCAGGTGCCCAGCTTCCGGAACATCGAGAGGGAACACCTGGACGAACGCCCTCGGCGCCCGACGCTGAGGCGAGAGGGACGAACAGAGGGAGCAGAAGCGCGTGACGAGTGAGTTACAACGCTACGATTAACCCCCGCTACACACTTTCTGCTTTACCTCTGTGAATGGGGGGTACAGGTGCTAACAGCTAACAGCTAAGGCCCCCGCCGCAAAACTTCCCCTTCTAACTGGTAGCGAGTTGCAAAAGCGCGGTTTCGAAATGCGTCTGCCTGGCTGCGCGTATGAAATTCGAAAGGTGTAACACCTCCCCCACGCCCAAGAACCGCTGCATTTTACTTCTTTCAATTTTACATTTGACTGCCTGGTTTTTCCGTTATGTTGGAGGAATGAAAGAATGAAAAAAAAAAAACGGACAGATAAAAGAGAAGAGGAGAGGCTGTGATTGCGATGGGGTTTGTATTTAAGAGGTCTGAACATGGGGGAGGGAGCATAAATATCTAAACAAGGACTCTTTTTACCTCCTGACTATGTGCAGCGGTGGACAAACTGTGAATACAAGGTTAAAAATGAAAAACTGTTTGCTTTAATTGGTGGGTGTCCCTTTGAAACCACTTTTACATGGCATCACTGTCCAAATACTTATGTACTTGAGGACTGCCTATATTGGGAGACGTGTTCTGTCACATCGGTTAAAGGCAGCAGGTTTGCGTTGACCATTTCCAGGGCGACAGATTGAGGGAGCATGGAACTGGTTGCAAGTAATGTCAGTTTTTTAGATTTTTTACCTCAGCCAGATTTGTAATGGCGGTGACTGCACCCTCACTTTTAACCTGCTTCCTGAAACCCGGCCCAGGATTACACAGCTGGCCGGCTAATCTGATCCAAATAATAAAACCATGGAAGTTTCCCAAATCTAGAACCAGGACTGGTGTAGAAAACTACGTATACTGGGTGTTACACAGTGCAATTAACCAGCTAAATCAGTATCCAGCTAACTCAATACTTAGTATCATGAAGTAAGGTCCACGACTGCGGTGCTAGCGGAGTAATCTGTACCAAGTAAAGCCTGGAGCTGTCCCAGATCTGGAACAAGCATGAAATTTACAACAAAAACCCAGCATTTTTCGAGTTTTATTCTGCGCAGTTATCCAGTCAGTCAACTGTGTAATCCTACATCGTGAAATACACCTCTTGGGTTCTTCCGTGGCCTTCAGCAATGCAAAGAAAGACCAGGTGGAAAAGAAAAGAAAAATCTTTGTTGCAGATAATGCTGAGGAGACCAGGGTCGCCAGTGAACCAGCGATATCGAGCTGAGCCGCGACTGCACATCCTCCAAACAAACATGGCGCTCGTTTCCTGTCTGAAAGCTAATCTCAGGATGACTCTCTGCCGCAAAATCAGCACCGTTCTCCTTCCACTGATATACAGCCCTGTCACCATCACCGGGGCCCCAAATTAACTGCAGATAAAAGGGGCTGCAAGCAGGGAAAGGTCTTTATGCAATAATAGGGCCGTCCATATGTATTTGGACAGAGATTTTGGATAAGACTGGCTGCAGTTCCTGTGTATTCCCCGCGATAACGAGCTAACATGGCCGTAACGGAAGTGAGAAAGTGAGTGAGCTGCAATTCATTCATACTCAATTTCTCAAGGATGGTACTAGCCATCAGAGGTGGACAATCCAGCCCCAGAAAGTAAAAGTCCGTCCCAGTATTTTGCTGCAACTGCCTGGATCTAAGAATTGCAGCAACTCTTCAGCCCAGAGGTTGAACAAATTAGGAAAATCAGCTGTCTGAGCTCATGGCTGGAGGTGAAACATGGCCGGACTTTTACTTTCTGACCCCTGGAATGTCCACCTCTGCTAGCCATAACCTTCTAACTTTGCACATTAAAAGTTACAGTGTAACAGGTGAGCTGATTGAATTTTGATTGAATCTGTGAAGTTGCATCGTACTAAATTAATCTGCAAAAACACATCGCACAGTCCTGTACAATCTAGTAGGACTGCACATTGCTTCCATCAGACAGCTTGCCATTTTCCATTTTCCATCAGACAGCTTGCTAGCTATTTTGTGAATAAAATTATTGGCGATTCAGTCAAAGCTTGATAAAGGCTTGATTTTGCCAATAGTTATGCTGACAGTGTTTGTTTTGCATTTCTGGCTCAGCTTAGGTGTACTTCGCTAACATTACATGCGCGTACCTTTTATTTCACATCTACAGTTGCCAGCTAGCTAGCTACAGAGCAGCATGCAAACTGTGGCATTGAGCAGCCCATTTTTCATGTTGCTCTGTAGCTAGCTGGCTTCTGTTGACTTCAAATTATGCTGGCTGAGTCAGAATAATTTAGGCATCACCTTTATTCATTAGCTACATTCTTTGAACAGATCCTGAGTTTAAAAACGGCACTCCTGTCCCGTTGCATTATACTCAGAAATATGGAAAAGACACAACATTGCAGGGTTCTTCATAATCCACTATGTTGCTTGTTTGACATAGTATGGATGTAAATATCCACAGAATAAAGTCTCTAATTATAACCTCTTATGTCTCACAGCCAAGAAGAAGAAATTTTGCTCAGATACTCACAGAAAGCCCTGTAAATGAAGGCTAAAGATCACGACTCTCAATATTGGTCCTGGGGCCCACTGTGTATGTTGGTTTTGCTCCAACCACAGTTGCAATTTTAGGATTTTACCAAGCTCTTAATTTTGCTTTGATTTGAAGCATTTCATGTTTAGAACAGCCAGTCTCCCTCTTAAGCCACATTTTGACAGAAAAACATATCTCCCCATGCCATGAAGAAATAAATACCCTTTAATATATTTTTTCTATATTGCAGGTAATTTCAGGTAATAGCACTGACCAAGACCATCAGAAAGCTCTAAACAAGATTGCTGGACACAAGTGTTTCAACAAAGTTTTCAGGACCACTTGCCAACAGTCTCACCAATTAAGAACCGATGGTTCTTCACTTTCATCAATAATTTTTTAACCCCTGTTTTTATGCAGTTGTTTCCAAAATATCACCAAGTGAATATGGAATTTTTATTCTTCATGGCATACATTGTCATTTGTGGCTTAAATGTCATGTTTGAAATGTTCAGCAACTCCTCTTAACAAATGAGTACACAGACAAATTAACAGCTCGCTAAAATCCTCAGATGGTAATTGCATTCAAAACACAACCCAGCATACACTGGGAGGCCCCAGGGCAGAGTTTGAGAATCACTGCAAGTATAGATGATTGGTGGATTGACTGAATATTGAAACTGAAAGCTCTGAATTAAAACCGCTTATTCTTATATTCACATGGTGAAGTCAAGGGAGGTCCAATAGTGTCGGAGAGGGGAACTAAGGCATTGACACGGGTTTCTGTGGTGTAGCTGGGAGGGCTGTCCTTGACTGAACCATCATGGGTTACAACCCTACCATCCAACCCTCCCTCTCCAGACTGCAGTCACCTCCAGCAGTTCATTCTCACACATCAAGGCAAACCAGATAAACAGGGACTCTGTCAAAAGATCCATTTATGACTTACACACTTAAACATTAGGGGGAAACATATGGGAGATATAACCAGTGTCAACACGCTGCTCTGTGCAGCCAAGACCACAGGTGCGCTTACCGCAAGAGACTACGGCAAAACAGAAGGGACACTAGACTGGGCCAGACTGAGGTTGATGCTATAGGGCAATATAAATTCAGAGCAAAAGGATGTTGTAATTAAAACGTACGTTGCTCCAATGACAGTGCATGGCAAATATCCCATAAAAGAGACTTCCAATATAGAAAATAAAAGGCGGGGTTACAATTGGTTTAGGTCCTTATACACACTTATGGAGGAAAGAACACAAAATCAATCTCTCCTTTTCACTCATATCAGGTTATTTTGGCACATCCAGGGTAAAATTCCTTTGACTGCAATACTGATCAGTCATATTTTATCTCCGACTCCAAGTGTCCGCGGCTGTCTTCAACAGCAGCGTTTGATGTCCCTGCAAGATTTTACGGTCTTCCTCTGATCCACTATAATGACTGCCAGGCTGACACCAGTGTGAATGCAGTGTCAGTGCAGGTTACCAATTGCAGTCGTAGAGGCACATGCACTGCAGTGCATGTAAAGGTAACAGGTGATCCATTATGACAATTGGTAAGTGTTGCTCTGTATAATTTGGGGGGGGGGGGGTGGGGTCACCTGTTGCTCCTCGTAGAGCACCATCTGTGTATGCATCCCCAGGACCACCCCACGTAGAGCCACAGACAGGTGCTGAACCCAAAATATGCACTTCATCAGTGTAAACTAGATGTACGAAGCATTAAGTCAATGGGAAGAGGTATGAAGTAGAAAGGGCCCAATTTCTCCATGTCCCTGGTGAAACTTCGATGATCCAGTCCCTGGTTTAGCAGTGGCTGTGAACTCCGACAACTACTCATGCTTTGGACTGACCACCAATGAGTGCCACTGCCTCTGAGGCAACTCCAGTAACACAGTGCTAAACACCCCAAAGTTAATAAGATGCACATTAACGAGTCAAATATCTTATTTTATTAAAAAACAGGGTCTAAGAGTACTGGCCAAAGTGATGAGGGAATGTGAGTTCACAGGAATATGCGGTAAACGTTTGCCATGGGCCACATAGAGCTCTTCTCTTTAAGTAAACACAAACTTCACAAGAGGCAATTAACAAGAAGAAGCTCTGCAGAGAAAACACCTCCCTCCCCTCCTTAAAGCAAACTTCCTCTCTCTCTCTCTCTCTCTCTCTGCGGTCCACGATAGCCAGAGTCACAGAGGAAGTAACCAGGGTAGCAGCTTCTTCATTGTAATCAAGTTTAAATGAAAACTGTTATTCTTTCAACAGAAGATACAGTTAAAGGGACAATTCATCACTGCTCAGTTTCCTCCCTGTAGTCATGAATCAAGCTTCAAGAGAATGATGCTGGTAAACGGATCGAAAAGTGCATCGCACTAGGCGCGCAAACTATCTACACACAGAAAGAAAGACTCCTGCAACTCAAAAGCAATTGAATTTCAGCTATTTGGAGTGGGAGAATTATTTGATTTGCCACCGACAAATTTTATCCTTTTACGGGAACGGAAAGGAGAGAGCGGTTTCCCGTCTCCGCCGCCGCCGGCGGAGTTCGAGACAAAGTGTACCCATTAGCCACACGTGGCGCAGTTAGCCTCCTCCGCTGATTAAGTAATTACTGTCAGGTTGATTAAATGAGCCAATTGTGTACCTTCAGATTTACGCCTTGTGTTTACAACGCAAGATATTCACGCTCCAGCTTGAGCCGCTTTGGGCTACAAGCACATTTCACTCGAACAAGGCCACCTTGGCGTTAGCTAAAGAGCTTTGACTGACAGCGGGCTTCATCAGGATCCTAGCAGACACAGCTTGTGACTTTTTTTTTTTGGTGAAACTAACATGAATTGGAATTAAATTCAGCAATTTTTAGGGTGCAGAGCTTGGAGGATGTCAGACACTTGGAAAATGAAAGAATGACTAAGGAAGTGGGTTGAGGAAATGACAGTTTTTTTTTTTTTTAAAATGTGAAAGTTTTAAGACAACTGGTAGGGATGTACAGTGCACTGGTGGATGCAGCACACCATAGTCTTCAAATGGCAGTAAATTCTATAAGACAGCTGCTTTCGCTGCTTTACCCACCCCCCAAGAGCCGGGGGGTAACCTGCAATGGAGTAGCATCCCGTCCAGAGGGAGTAGCATTACTCCTAGTTGCCTCATGCTATGGAAACCGGGGTTAAGCACTGGCCTGATGAGTCACCTGGCTCGGGACAGACTCGCCACCCCTTGCCGCTTAATGATTGTCAATTTATGATTCTCTTGCAGAGAAATCCCTTCAGAAACCAGAAATTGGCCATTGGCTATTTGGAAGCAGTAGACCTACACAGTATCAGTCCATTAACCCTCCCCTTTGCTTAAGTAAGAAGGTCAAGAGTCCTTCCTGCAGATTTGTACCGGTACAGTTGCCCACAATGCCATTCGTCAACCTCAAACTTCCAGTTAAAGAAATGTTTTGGCCTGTTTCTCACCGGTCACCATCATAGATTGCACGTACAAAGGAAAAATAGACAAGGCCATTAAATTCATGAGCTCATTTCACGTCATGAAGGCAACTAAAATATTGAACAAAGCAGACAATATTATGTGGTACGACAGCTTTAATATTTAGCTTCAACAAATTACGGTGATACAAAGGCTGTAACTGAGTGCTTTAACTGTTACTTTAAGCTAGCAGTTATTAGATGCATTACCAGCTCGTAGTATTTTGGTTTGTAGACAGCAAATGAGCTACCAAACAAGTAGCCTGAGTGCAATAGTGCCTGTTAGCTCAGATTTCTTAGGAATTCATCTGCGGTCAAAACAATCCGGCAGTTTGCAATCTGAAAGATCTGCCTGATGCAACAGTGGACGGCAGGGTAGCATCTTGGTTGGTTGCATGTCTAGTAACTGAAGAGATGTTGGTTTGAGCCTGCTGTGGACCTTCATCTGGTGAGGCGAAGATGTAAAAAAACTCTGCCGGGGGGCACTGAGCAGGCCATTAACCCCAAAAATTGCTCCCGGGGCTTTAACCCAGTTTCTCTCCACGCCCTCTCACTTGCAAATGTTCTACCTGGCATTTCTACCAGGGTATCCTTGGAGAACAGAGACATGTTCTTAATGATACTTTCTCTGGTTAAATGAAGGCTAAAAGAACAGTGATGTGCTCCTCTAAGATTTTCCTCACAAACTTCTGAGTACAACTGCAGTTGATTCAAAATATAAACCTCCACCCCACCCCCTGTGCTTCAACTGTCAACTTGCACATTTTTGATTCTGCATCAAATCCACCCGAGTGAAACTGCTCAGGACAAGTGGGCAGGACAATAGACATAATAAGCTTAAGTATATACAGTATACGGCAGTGGCGACAGGTGAACGGGCGATAGGGGAGGCTCAAAACAATCCCATGGGGCTCTAATTTCTTGGCGCAGCGCAGGGTGGCGTAGCCCACGCAGTGGTAATTTTGTCCGGTGCAGCCCCCGCAGTGGTAATTTCTTGCGGCGCAACACCGTGCGCAGACACTTTGGCAGTTTGGTAGACGGCCATGCGTCGAGATGGGTGTGGCGGCGTAGTAGGTGGAGGTGTCACATATTCATCAAGACACAGTGACAACTTCGTGGTTCAAGGCTCTGCCGAAATTGCGCAGAAAACTCACCAGCTCCAGCCTGGTTTACTTTCTGTGCCGTGGTAATTTGGCTGACCGGCGCAGAGTGCGCACACGTCACCGAAATATCACAGGCAGGTTTACAGAATGTCCACAATAAATAATTCCACAATAAATAATTAAGGCAACCACTATTTAATGTAACTATCTGAATCAACACATAAATTAAAGTATCTGTATCGATTGTCCTGATGTCAGATTAAAGGCGGTTGGCACGCGTAATGGAAACTCGACCTGGCTTAATCAACGCATCTGAATCTGGGATGCAAACTAACGACTTCACATCTTTGTCAGCCAACCACAAACTGCCTCAGCATTACATGCTCAGTAAAGCCGCTTGCACACTGGACGCGAAACGAATTTTTCGCACAACTAATTCCAGTCAAAATCAATGCAAAGACATGAATACTCGCATGTATTCGCGTCTTTGCATTGAATTGCAATGTACACAGTTTCTTGGTGTCCGAAAGTCAGACAGGGTTTTAATATTGATTATTGTTTTTAATTTCTTCAAATCTACTGAATCTTTTAGATATTAAACGTGAATGTTTTGATAAGAGGGCTCAGTTCTTCTAGATGAGTACCGAGAATTTCTATCAATGTTTCTGTTTAAGCTCTGCTCAATAAAGTGAGTCTACATTGGCGCGGGACTTTGTGCATTTATGAATTTAGCGACTGTCGAACAGAGATCCTAAAATACTCCGCGTCTGAAAGTCATAAAAGTTCTAATTTTTCGAGTATTCCTGCTATTACTAGACGTACAAACTTGGCCATGTTTGTGTTCGACCTTCACAGAAGGCAAATTGATAGCTATCAAATAGGAGGGTGCAGCACCGTTCACAATTTATATGTCAAAAGCTGTACCTTAAAATCTGCTCTGGCATGAACAGACAGCCAGTGAAGGAAGACTCCTGGCGTAATAGGCTCATATTTACGAGACCTGCATTCTAAATGCATTGCAGGCCTCTCAGACTCTTCATGGGCAAACCTGAAAAGAGCGCATCACAATAATCCAATCTTGATGAAACAAAGGCATGGATAAGGACCTCAGCATCCTAAAATGATAGTATGGACCTTATTTTAGAAATATTTTGGAGGTGGAAAAAGGCCACTCTAACTACCTCTTTAATGTGTGGCTCAAAAGACAGAGTCTGATCAAAAATCACATCAAGATTCTTCACTGTGTCTTTGCAGTGAATCACACAATCACCCAAAGACAGAGAGAAATTTTCGAACAGATGATTTTTCTTGCCGGACAAATTATCATCATCTCTGTTTTGTTTGAATTTAGGAGCAGGAAGTTTGAAGACAACCAGTTCCCAACAGCAACCAGACAGGCCTCCAGTTTTGAGGTGACAGATCTGTTACGGGCAACAATGGGCATGTACAGCTGTAGATCATCAGCATAACAGTGAAAGTGTGATCTTTTGGGATTGACTATCTCACCCAGTGGCACCAAGTATAAAGAAAACAAAAGTGGACCTAAAACAGACCCCTGAGGTACCCCATGTTTAATATGACATGAGGCAGAGAAAACATTGTTAAAAAGAACACGCTGAGATCTTTCTGACAGGTAAGATCGCAGCCAATTAAGTACCTGGTTTCGAGATACCAAAATAACTTTTTAGTCTGTCCAAAAGCAGGCAATGATCTACTGTATCAAATACAGCACTAAGGTTCAGCAGTAATAGGACAGATGATGAGTCAGAGTCTGACACTAACTAAGCCTTGGTTGTCACTGGGGCAGTACTGCTGTTGTACCTTAGAAGTGAATTTTATTTGTTTTGGAACATAAAAGTACCTTTTAGACCCTAAAAAGGTTCACAAAAGTAACTATAATTAGCCCTAAAGGGTACATAATACCTTGGGGAACAGAAGTGGACTCCTGCTGTACCCCTATTTCTGAGAGTGTAGGATTATGCTTATTATTCATAATCAAATTAGAATAATAGGCCATCTTTGCTGCAGATACACTGGACTAATAAACGGTCAGACTGTCCTACCATGCTTGACCGTAAACCTCAAGCCTAAAATGACACCACAAGCGTTCAAGTTTTCTGCAGCTTCTGGCCCCTAGGAGGACACACACGCATCTTCACTGGAGCCAGTGAGTCCAGGACGCCTCGAAGCACATCAATGAAATTTTCAGTGAGGTTACCCACTGCAGTAGACTCAAAGAAAACTTGTAACTGCAGGACACTGTTAAACAAGTTAAAATCATTTAAAACACTTGGGCTGATGAAGCGTGAATACCTCAGTGTCTTCAATGCTCTCCGCGGACCATTGAGATTGGGGACCTCAATGTCAAATAAAATTGGTAAATGATCTAAAATAGGCAAGTCAGAGATTTCATTTATAGACACACACACACCGTAGCCCAACACAAGGTGTAAGGTATGTCCACGCTGATGTGTTGGTCCAGACACGAACTGTGTGAGATTAAAGGAGCCAATGATATTAAAAATTTCTCGAGCCAGTGGTTAATCATCACAACAGATGTGAATATTAAAATCCCCGACAATTAAAATCCTGTCATAGTGCAGGATTAATCCAGATAAAAAGTCACCGAACTCAGAGATAAAATTGTCACTATGTTTGGGTGGACGATAAATCACACAACAGAGGGACGGTTCATCATAAAACGCTGCATTTTAAAACTGCTAAAAGCAGCAGAAGTAGAAATCCGTTTGCATTTTAAACTGTCATTAAAAAGTGAGGCCACACCCCCCCCTCCTTGTCAATCTTGGAGAATTAAAGAAACTCGTCCCAGAGGGACAAAGTTCCACTAGGGGCGCTGAAACACCCTCATGCACACATGTCTCCGTTAAAAACATAAAATCCAGATCATGGTTGGTATAAAAGTCACAGAGGACATGAGTCTAATTTGTCGAAGACCGGGCATTAAGGAGAGCCATTCGGATTTTAACATCTGAATCGCGTGGCAGTGCCGTACAGTCCAGGAATCGGAGGTTTTCCTCACGGATACCACCTCGCCTGCCCCTTCTCCTCTTTTCCCAGCTGGGATGTGACAGCTAATTGGTTTCCAGAGACACAGGATAAACCACCGCTGCCGGGGAACCAAATCATGGAGGCCGAAACAGACCGCAAAAGCATGATCCCCATTCATCGTTCTCAGAAATGCTTTAATCCTCACATGCCTGCCGGAGCATTTGTTACATCCATGTCTCCTGCGCGATTTCTTCCGAGGAAGGTAAACTGGCTCATGCCGACAAAATTCCTGAGGAACCGAGGCCAGGAAAGGAGGATGAGAGAAAAAGTCTCTACACCCTGCATGGGAAAACCTCCCAACAGAGTCCCAAATAGCAGAGAGAATGATGATTGTACACAAGCAGTAATTGTATATTTTTCACAAGCAGAGACACCACCATGCACAATAAACAGAATAAAAACAGCGGAGATGAGACAGAGACAGGAGCAGAGAGGCGGCGTGCCCTGACAGTCGGTACCATATCATCCAGCTTTCCAAGCTCAAAGAACTGAGTTTTTCCTTGAAGAACTGAGCCCTCCTATCAAAACATTCACATTTAATATCTAGAATATTCAGTAGATTTGGAGAAATCCAAATCTTAAACAATGATCGACCGTCAGACACGGAGTTATATTGAAACCATCCGACTGTCGGACACAGAGATATATTAAAACCCTGTCTGACTATCGGACAGGGAGACACTGCGTTCAACGAAATGAGTCGTGCAAAAATTCATTTTGTGTCCAGTATGCAAGCGGCTTAATACTACTATTATTGTCACTTAGGTTTTATCATTTTTGGTGGGGGAAAGGAATACAGCCTGAATTCTATGATCTCGTACCGAGTTAAGATCACATATTTAAAATAAATGTGTAACGTATCTTGCATTGTTGTCCATGCATGTTAATCCCAAAAATTTAAGCAGCATCAGGGTGTAATAATTGGAACACGCTATCCATCGTTTCTCTTCCCAATGATGCAGGCAGAAGAAATAAATGAGCAACCGTCGTATTTCATTACAACTTTGTAAGTTTGAATGATTTAAAAATTTAAAGATTTAATTGAACTGCAGACTTTATTAGTTGTGTACTGCGCAAAAAAACCGAACACTACCAGAAAATATACAGAAATTATTTGTTTTACGTTTTGGAGATGAGCAACATAAAAGAAAATTTAACATTAAGCATCCGTTTGCACGGACTACATTAAAGCAGATGTGTATCTCTGTAACTGGGGTGAAACTGTGGAATTCCTTGCCACATGATTTAAAGGGCTGTATGAATATCTTTAGATTTAAGAAAATGTATAAAGAAAGAATAATTAGACAATATGATGATGCTGGGTAATTTGTTTTTTGTAAATTATTGTGTTTTGACCTTTTATTGTCTTTGTTCACACTACTGTATGTAGTGGTTGCTAAGCAACTGTGATTGGCCGGCCATCTTTTCTTTTCTATTTCTGATTGTATATTTGAATTGGGGGCAGGTAAAATAAGATTTTCTTCTCCCTGCTCCTTTCCGTCATGGGCTATGTAAACTGCTCTGAGCTGAATATACTTTGTGAATTTCTTTTTCTCTCCAATGCCATGAGCGGAACAAATAAAGTGAAATGAAATGAAATTTGACGTGGTTTTGTTTTGAAATTCCATTTAATTTCGCAAATGGTAATAATTCGAGAATGCGACAGCTAGCCAGCTAACTCATATTCGTAATGCTTAATATAGACGTAAGCGGTACAGAAAACATGCCTGAAGCAGCAAAGTAAAATGCAACATTAACGCATCATGCAGATATAGGAAAGGGGCTTCTTTATTTCAACACTTTAAAGGTGAGGAGAGGAGCTCATTTTATTGGAGAAGATTTGACTCGGCTGTGTTAAACCCACTTAAGCCTTTTCTCCTACTTCTTTGCCACTTGCACCGGCAGGAGGGGCAGAGGCGGGACAGAGGTGTACTTGCGCCATGCTACGCTGGGCACGAAATTGCAACATACGCCTGGACACACCCCGTTGGCACAGCGCACCCCCCATTCACCGCGCCGAGCCTGCGCCTGGTCTACGAATTTAGAGCCCTTAAAATTAATGATTGGTCACGACCTGTTTTCAAACATTCATTACCATTACAGAAACTCCGATAACTCTCAACATTATCAGATGTGGCCAGTTTTCATTAAAAACGCATACCAATTACGACTCCGGACTTCTCACACTTTTCTTTCTTCAGGGATTGGAAGCAATGCTTGTGTTTCATGATTGTTTAAATTAAATAAGGTCATTTGAAATGTCTTTATGCAATTCCATTGCTTCCAACCCATCCAGTGCAAAAGAAGCTCAATTCCGCGCGAGAATCTCTTACATAAGCGTTGGTTGAATAATTTCTGACTACAGCAGAGGAATGTAAATATGCCACTTAAACTCACACCAAATGTGAGAGCTGACAGATATGCGTTATAAATGAAAACTGGCCACATCTGATAATGTTGAGGGTTTTCAGAGTCTCTGTAATGGTAATTTAAATGAATGATTGAAATAAGGTTGTGACCAATCATTAGGTGGGAGGTCGGAAGCAGACAGCAGGTTCAGAAGTATTCCTGCATTTGGTGTCAATCACCTGGTTTCGCTCATTTGCAGAATTCTTCAGTCCGGTGGTTGAACCGATATGTGAAATCAGTGGTAAGATTGGAGAGTTGGAAGAAACACATTGTCAGAATAAAACTCACTGACCTCTTTTGGGTCCCATCAGCCAATAGTATGTTCTAGATTAGGTCTGGATAACCATAAGTCTGTTTGACTTCATGCCTGATTATCCTGAACTGACCTTGTCAAAATTGGATTATGTCAAACTATGCAAGTCTGGTTAAGGGCTGGTCATCCATGACTTTTCAAGATTAAGTCTGGTCATCAAGAAGTTACTTTAAATTTGGGTTTGATCACCTGCAAAACCATTTTGCTTTTAATCTGTCATTCGAACGGTAACTACTACAAGTCTAATTCTAGCAGGAATTCCGTGGGTCTAAATCAAACTAGATTACATTTCAGACCCAAGAATACTATCCTGAGAAACTTGACAATTAGACCCAGCCAATTAGCTAAGACTAGCATCAAAGAGAAAGGCAATGATTGGCTGGCATCACCTGTGCATAAGACAGCATGCGGCCCTTATGTAAGCCACTGTTGCTCATTTCTAAGTCCTGAAAAAAACCACACTAATTGCAGCGGTGAGGTATGATTGCTGAGGTAAAGACACCCAACTCCAACAAGCCAGAGAGGACTGCCAGTTTATCATGAGTAATTTAAGCTACAAGGCTCTCACCTCCCACTCGCCTGAACTTGCAGTAGATTTTTAATAGCACGTCTGTCTCTCTCTCTCTCTCTTGATCACTCCATCGGCACACTGCACACAGGAAGTCATCAACTTCCTCAAAAACACACAAAAACAAAACTTTTTTTTTTGGGTCACTGAGCTGATGAAGATGTTATAGACTGTGCTACCTTGAAGTTGTCAAGGTTGAAGGAGGAAACATTGCTGAAATGGCCAACAGTCTGCCAGATCTACTGCCTTTTGAAGTTTGTCAAGCAAATACTTGTCAAATACTACTGCCAGAATAGGGGGGCTCTTTTATGGACCCATTTTATTCACTTGCAGGTTTATGGCTGCAAAGTTTACAGTGAACACCATAATTCAATGGACACCTTTTTTATTTTATTTAGGTTCTGTAATAACATAACATCTATAACCAGATCCACCCTCTTAGAAACTCCAGCTTCCAGCCCTTGATGAAACCTACTTGGGTTCAGGAGTTGTGTCAGCCTGATCCCAAAAAATCCCACCTTTCCTAGAAGGTCTGGGAGAAGCTTGAAATATCGGCCATTCCAAAATTTTGTACAATTTCGGAATCAGAACCACAGACAGAAGTGAATTTTCTCTTGGGGTTGGATGTCTCAGATTCCATCAGGATATTGGAAATTAGCTGTTGGCCGTACCCTAGTATGTCATTTTTTTTTTTTGTTTTTGCCAGCTCAACCATCTCCAAGTTAACTTTACAGGCTTAAAACCAGACAGGAATCATCCTGATATTACCACCATGGTATCCACAAATGCTGAAGAATAACAAACTGCAGAGGCGAGTTGTAGGTCGCATGATGTGAGAGTATTGTAGTTGGATCAAACCCTCATTGGGTAAATAGAGATGTTGGCTTGCATGTGGAGAGATGAAATGAGATCTCTACAACAGAAAAGGAAAAACATCTTCATTGTAAGGTGAAAGGATGTTCAGCCCACTTTCAACTATTCTCTAGAATTTTCTCCCAAGAATTCCCTGAAAAAGAGAGAGACTTATCTTTTGTTAACCTCTTGGTTCACCAAAGACTTTAAAAAAAAAATCATAGCAGGGTCCAAGTAATTTTAGACACTTAACCAATGCAGCTGCGTATAATTACATCAGTATGATCCTACAAAGCAGTGGTAAACGACCGTGCTTGTAGAGATCTACCATTGTAAAGGTTTTGACAGTAACCGCTGTCAAAGATCACCTCATTCAACGGCGAAAGATCTGTAGTGAGCTGCGGCTTTGCACAGAAGTGGTGGGATCTCTGCAGGAGACCATGATATATAAAGCCTGTCTGATCTTGTTGGATGAGGGATAAATTATGGACTGAGAAAGGCCCCACATTAAACCATATAGCGGGTGTAATCATACGATAGTGGCTGAGTCGCCTCGCCCGTTTTGGTTTGACGCAAACCTAGCTATTACAAAACCATTTCAGCTCAAGATATGTCAGCATCAGTCTCCTCACCCAGGAACAAATTAGTCAACCTCATGTCTGCTGACCATGACAGGTTAAGGAGAGCAGTGTCCATTTTTGGATCATCACAACCCTTCCCACACATACCCCAGTCCAAAGCTGTTTAAGACAAAGGAAAATCTCAAGTTAAATGTCTGATCAAGAAACGTCTTTAAGGAAAGTATTTCTTCGCCAGAATGAAATAGTTTTTACAGTTTGAACTCCACAACTTTAACCAGGATCATTCCCTTGATGCGATTTATCATTGAGTTAATCTCAGCCACATATATTTTATTTCAATAATGTGATTTGTAACTTTAGTCATTTTAAATAATTCTTAAAATAATTTATATTGTTATTTTAGTTGTTTTATCTTGTGTTTTTGTTGCTATTTTACCTAGTCTCTCATGACTGTTTCCAGAGTGGTTCACATTGTTTTTATTTTCATGTATCTCTATGTAAAATTATTTCTGGACTATTATATTTGTGTATCTTTCTATTATATTATATCTATCTATCTATCTATTTATCTATCCCTTGACTAAGGTCAGAATCACTTCTTCTGAGCGTTCTCCAATTACAGCCCAACAGTTTTTAAGTTTTTTTTCATCTTTTTTGTCAACTTCATGGACAAGGTTACGAGTTTGTGTATATTAAGGTTCTATTAAACATTACAGTATGGTTGAATCCATAAATGGAAAACAAGGAGTAATCAGTGATTTTTACACTAGTACTCTGTACTCAGCAGTATTAGAGAACAGAGTTTCCACGCCCCTGCTCAGAAGGGCACATACTGGAAATGATGCTGGCTGACCTTTGACCTTTATGATTCAGACAGAGTGATGACTCACAGGAGATGACAGATCTGGGTGTCATGCAGTCAGGTATTCACCGTAAGAGCAGTTCCAGGCACATAAAGATAAAAACATTACTGATGGATGAACGGATGTACATTGCGATTAAAGTCATGCAGGGTTTGAAATAATGTAGGGTGGTTAAATTGATGAAATTATGATGTCTTCCTGAAACCAAACCTTTGGCAAAGATTTTTCGGAACATTTTTTTCAACATTGTAATGTCCTGGTTGATTGAATCCATTTGGCCAGCCTGTCCACCAATTCACACCAGAGATAAAATGAGAGAATTTCTGAACCACATCATTATTGGCGATAGGTTTAAACTCAAAGCCATGGGAACCTACCTTAACATGTCCACCTTAGCTCCTGGCGTCCAAAACCATCATCAGTTATTTTGAGTGTCTGTGTGGACCCTCAACATTGGCAGATGTTTGCTTCTTTTCTGCAGTATGGAGCAAAACTTCGGTCTGACATGGGCCCTCTAATACTCTACCAACGTAATACATTTTTGTATATATTATGACGTCTTAAACTTGAATTTTTCACTTAAGATTTCCCTTAAGTAGTTTCAAATTCAGAAAAGGCATTTTTAAAGTCACATACATTCTGTATCTGTTGGTTGCAGTGCTTCACTGAAGCTACATCACACCAATATTGAGAGAAATATTCAAGCCCAGGACGCCATATTTTCATGGCCACAGCAGTACACCAAATGGAAAGTATCTAGATCTCGTAAATCATTTTATACTCATTTCCCTGTAGTTCAGCAGGACATGCATGAGACCATTGGAA
Organism: Gymnothorax reevesii; assembly: GCA_029721435.1. Lineage (NCBI taxonomy): Eukaryota > Metazoa > Chordata > Actinopteri > Anguilliformes > Muraenidae > Gymnothorax > Gymnothorax reevesii. Next base: position 126,295,582 of record CM056577.1, on the reverse strand, counting down.
ACCTTGAGATCTCCACTAGAAGTTGAAATAGGCCTAAGCTCCACATGACTGAATAAAACATCAGCTTTTGACAGACCCATGAATGGGCCCATAGGTTTTATGGGGTTAACATAAGGCATATGTCAACATAACAGAATTACTCTCAGTTTCTACGCAGATTGATATTGATTCCTCTGATAGCCAGCATAATAAAGCTGAAGTATCTACATTTTTTTAGCGTGGCAGTTACATCATAGGTGACAAAACCATTTGCAGATAAATGTATAAATCTTTAAAGAATATATATATGTATTCAAAAATATTCAGTATTTTTTATGAAATTTCCATCTGCATCACAGAAAAAAAAAGAAATATATATCTTGAGAAAGACAAGACGTTTCTGTGTCCTGCAGGAGAGTGCATTAAGGGTAGTTGCCAAGGTATTAATAGGGCCCATTAGCAGAGCCAGGACCAGGCAGGCGTCTCTGTACTTCCCAAAAGAAGCAACCAAAAAGGACTGTACAAAAACACAGGTCTGACATCATGGGTTTTCTGGGGCTGCGGTGATCTTTTCCACTGTAAACACCATAAAAAGATGATCACGCGCGCTGTACACATAATGGGAAGTGTTATGATTGCAGTGTGAAATCGCCTGCCAGGTCATAATACAGAAACAAGGACTCTGGGAGTTTTCAAAACCAGGCTGAACAGAGTGCTGGACACTATCTAGTCCTTCAATATCCTGAGTGTTTGGTACACTTTTGTGGCCATAAAACGGCGAGCCTCTGCTGGGCTGTTCGCATCACCCTGTCCAAAGCACCCATTCGCAAGACAGTTTGGAGAGTTGGAGCATTATGTGGGTATGGTGGTTGTATTATAGAGTATTATGCAGGTAAAACGTGCGTACAGAGCGCTGTAAACCCTTGTGCTGCAGCATCATCGCACCTTCCCTGTACCCCTTCCTGTATCCACGGAAACCAGAGATGACTCCCACATCGGAAAGCCAGCCCCATCCATGCCTGAACATTCTCATCCCGACTCGTCATATCATGATGCTGCCTGACCAAGCGTAGATGTACAACTCAAAAGGAGGCCAAAAGCCTCATTTTGCATTGTATATCTACGCTTGGTCAGGTAGCATCACTGTATGACGCACTAGGATGAAACTGGGCTCTATTGGCACCCTACAACAGCACAGTCCCCATCCCCCCTCCGGTGCACAAAAACACAGAGACCGGAAAAGATTTATATCCCTGTTTGCTTGAAGGTTTTTATCCCCTATCTTCTATCCAGCCCTTCCCAAAGTTAAGACATCCTCCAGGGAAACAATCCATCATTCGGGGCAGTTCTGAGATACCATGCTGGACTGGATGATTTTGCTGAGTCAGGCCAGAAATTGGTCCCGTTATTCCAATCCATATTATTAAACTAAATCAATCCTGCTTTGAGAAACGAGGGCCTGGAAGCGCCACAGTTCCAGAGTAGGGTACAGTGTCATTGCATCAGACAGCAGTACCTCACCAAGTCCCCATTAGCGCCACAAGCCATTAAAACATTTATATAAACAAATGGTCACTCATCATTAGAGTTACTGCACAGCCATAATGGCCACTCTATGGACTGATCCTCATTTGTGACAGATGGGGTTACAAGACAAGCAGATCAAATCAATTTGCACAGTGCATTTCACAAACTGTCCCCGCACGCCTCACAAAGTACCCAGGACTAAACTTCCACAGGAACAAAAGCAAGTGAACGGTGGCAGGGAAAATCTCCCCGATGGCAGACAGAACCCCTCATGCATCATGCTTTCACCTACCAAAGCAACTATTGCCCCCAATAGCAAATCTTGTCATGTGCAGTGTGTCCTAATACTTGAGAAAATGTGCCCTCCTCTTCCCATCTCTTCCTCCCGTACTTTTAGACCGGAAAAGGGACAAGTGGCGGAACAGAAAAAGGATTTCTTTTCCTCGAGTAGATGTCATCTGCCCTGTCCTTTACTCTCGCTTCGCTGCACTTGATTGTGTTGGCATGAGAGCTGATCGATTGATCAGGATGGTCAGTTGAAGCCCCAGCTTGAGTTGTTCAGATAATGACCCCCCCCCAGAAACTCTCCAGTTCCTCGTCTGGTTTCTTCCTGTCCTGTCTAAGACTCGACAGAACGTTTACAGGTCCATAAGACTCTTGGCTTTCGTGGGGAACATGCCTCCAGACTCCCAACATTGTTTAAAGGGGCGCAGTCACTGCTGACGATGGGCAGTGGATGCTCTGCGGTAATATAAGAGATTGTTCAGGTCTTGGAAATCTTGGTTTTAGAAGCTTTGATCTCTCGGAGATAAAACTGAAAATTTAATGCCTTGGAATACCAGCAATTTTTTACATTCGGGTGTAACGGTCTTCATCCGTCGCGCGAAAACCGCTGCACGCTGGTCAGGAAAGTAGGGACAGGACTCCAGTGCAAGGCTGGAGTTTGGTGATGTTTAATAATGACACTAAACAAAACAAAACCGGAAATGATGTTCTTCTAAACATAAAGCGGGTATAAAAGAAAACAAAACTAAATCTAAGTCACAACAGAGATCAATCCAAACACGTTTCACTACTGTTAAAAACACCGCACAGGCAGTGTGGTCACAACTTGACAATGCACCGCAGGTGCTGGTAATAATTAAATAAGGAGGGTTCCGTGAGTAGCCTGAGGGCTGGAAGGCTATTTTTTAATATAAATGTAGTCCAATATTGACGACAGTGAGGCCAGTAGAGATTCTAAGAGGGTATGTTTCCTTCTGGTTTCCATGGTCAGACATAGCGGCATACAAACAAGAGTTTGTGCAGGGAGAATGGACGTTTTTTTTAAAAAACTAAGCTAAAATATGCTATGAGACATAACCACAGGTAAATACCATTTTGGAAAGAACAGTAATGCTGAGATCGACCACGATATGAAGTCAGACGTGCAATGGTCACCAGTAATGAACTTGAACAGTAATGAACTTGCTCAGCCATTACAGCGCCCTTGTTAACAGGTTGTCCTTTTCTACCCCTCCAGCCCATCGCTGCAATGGAGACCTTCAGCGCCAAAGACATGGCCATGAAGGCCCAAAAGAAGATCCTGAGCACCATGGCCACCAAGTCCATGGCGCAGATGTTCATCGACGACACCACCAGCGAGATCCTGGATGAGCTCTACCGCGTCTCCAAGGAGCACTCGGGCAATAAGAGTGAGGCCCAGAAGGTGATCAAGAACCTGATAAAGATGGCGGTGAAGATCGGCGTACTCTACCGTCATGAACGCTTCAGCGCCGAGGAGCTCAGTCTGGCCCAGGACTTCAAGAAGAAGCTGCACCAGGGCGTCATGACCACCATCAGCTTCCACGAGGTATCCTCCGCCGACACCACATCCAACAAATCCCTCTCTCGTCCTTCTCTCTTGGCCTTCATCCAGTGATCCTTATTTTACAGTTTGTGAATGACTGGGTCTTGTTTCACCACCCAAATAACTTACAGTAAGCGCACTGAACAATGAAAGAGGTAATTTTAGGCTTCCTTCAAGTCAAGTTTGATGTATATCTTGTATTCGATATATTACAGCTTACCAAGATGAATATTGCTCCTCCATTAGAATAGGCATAAGTGCCCAAGGTGCTCCATGCTACCATAAAACTGGTTTCTAGGGTGTGAAAGCCCAAATGAGGCATTAGAGAGTGCATAATATGCTTTCCCATGTGGTGGTTGTGGTGGGGGAGTAAGGAGTGGCACCGAATTGAGGACAAAAGAACTGCACAACAGCACTGCCAAGATTTCAACTGAAAATGTACGGAGTATGACTGTGCCATAGCAAACATCCACAATGCCTTTATACCTCCTCGGCAATTCCAGCAAATAGGGTATCGTCATCCCCTCCGCCGTCCGGCTGTCTGTCTGTCTGTCTGTCTTCTGATTCCTTTTAACTGCTCTAGCGGGTAAACTGTTGTAGAGACAGCTCATAAATTTAAACAGGTTCTGCATACTGCGTTTCTCCTGAAGCCCATTTGATGACAAGGTCATAGTTCCCTTTTTGACCAAACTTCAAGGCACACTGAGGGGGTCAACAGTACCAGTCAACAGTTTGTACACACTTTGCTAATGTCACAGCACGCTGTTCTGAGAGAAATTTAAACAGCGTAACTTCTCCATATAATCTCAAATGCAATTTTTAAAAAGGTAAACAGTCAGAAGTGGGAAAAAAATTTATTTGTTTGAATATTGTCCAAAATTTTGGAATTCTCAAAGAAGCCATATTTTGCAAAGTAAACAGACAAATAAGTTCCTTCTATTTTCCAATCGCCGAAATTGAAGTCAAGCGTTTTTGGGACTTATTGGACAAAAAGCTACCTCGAGTGAAGCACATCTTTGGGAAGTTAAACAGCCACACAGCGGCAAATTCATTATAGCCATATGACTGCCCTTGTAAAAAAAAAAAAAAAAAGTGAGAATGGTCTGCAAATATGGCAACAAATGATGGTTAGCTTGATGGATTTAAGAATTAGATCTTTTTCTGCAAAATAAAGGCTGCTTATTTCTTCATTTAACATATATTGTAAGAAAAAAGTGGGTATGTCCAAACTTTTGACTGACATTGTATAGCACTGAGCGCAATCTAGTTTATGTGCAAACATCCTCCTCTCCCTTGTGTCCCAGGTGGACTTCACCTTTGATAAGGCCGTGATGGTGGACATCCTGACGGACTGCCGAGACACGCTTCTGAAGCTGGTAGAGAAGCATCTCAAGCCTAAATCCCTTGGACGGATCAAGCACGTCTTCAACCACTACGCCGACCCGGACCTCCTGACTCACCTGTACGACCCCGAGAGTTCCCTGCGCCCACACCTCACCAAAATCTGCAACGGTCTGAACAAGCTGGTGGAGGAGGGGAAGTTATGAGCTGGGACAGCCCCGCGGGATGGAGGCTGGAAGGAAGACAGTAGCCAAAAAACAGGGCAGCGTTCAAGGACCCTGAAAGGGGAAGGAGTTCCTCCCCATCTGACAATATGGGGGAAATTAGCGTGACAACAAAAAAAAGACGGTGGACTGAACATGTCCTGTTTGTCAAATGCAAGCCCAACTCGTGTTACTGCGGCCCAGCGACTTAGCCTTGGGGAGAGATGCAGAGTTTACTTTCTTCATTTATAGAAAAAGGGTATGCAGGGGAGGTGGGGAGGGGGGTGGGTGGGTGGGAAGGAGGAGTCAAAAAAGGACAAATGTCAGTCCACTGTCAAGTTACTGTTTTCAGGAATCACTTTTGGAGGAACCACAGTGTTAAATGTGTTATTTTGCCTTTTATTCCTATCATGAGTACTGATGTTTACGTTGCAGCATCACAGATCCTTGCATGAGGACAGTTTGGATTAGGTTCTCAACCAGATAAAAAAAGGATTCCCACTCATCCAAAATTCCACATCAAACAAGGGATCCGGTGTGAAGAACATTTCAGATGAGAAGGTTGGACACTGGCTTTTACCAAGGATGAAAGACAAAGACATTAAATATTTCTGATTCTTAGTTCACGGGATGCTCATGCAGTTGAGCTAAATTTCACTGTAATGTTGGTGTGACTTAGTTATGAAACCCATTCTCAACAATAACATCAACACGGCTAACAGCGGAGAATTTAATGTTTAATTATCACAGGAATGTCAAACTGGGGCCCTAACTTCAGGCAAACATTTCTGTCAATTAATCGTATTAGTGATGAAATATGGAAAATGGAAACCTCCTGGCAATTCAGCCATTATTACAGATGGACAAACCAGAACTACTATGCGCAAAGTAGTCACTGTACCACTCTGCCCTCTAGTGTTTCAGTTAAGAGGTGCAATGTAGGTGTTCCCAATGGCAGCATCGCTGAAAAAGTTGACTTTTTAGCGGTTCAGATCTATAGGTATAGACAGTATAAAAAGATGGACGCAGCACCAGGGTCTGAAAAGTGAGGCCGATGCGGAAATCTCAAAAAATTGAATTATATTTAATGGCCGGCAGATGGCGACGTTGGTGGTTGCAGAAAGAAGTTCAATGCTATTGAAGTCTATGAGAAAATGACCCCACTTTGCCACCTGATTTATTATTTCATTAATGATTTTCCACATCATTTCATGGAATCTATTGCTATCCTCTGGCCCTCGTCCGATACGGTCATATCCAGAGCCACGGTCCTCTCCAGATCTTCAGTTCAGGCTCTCGTCCAATAGGACTCACATCTGGTTTCAAAATGACAAAATAGCGCAATTCAAATTGCCAAAATCCAAGCTGCCTAAATAGTGTGCTGAAACCAATGGGTAACGTCACCGTTGTTTCGTCCATCTTTTTATACAGTCTATGTTCAGAACTGAGCAAAGTGAGGGTTCCCCGTTTTGATGTATCAGTTTTAAGCACATGAACACACAGAAATGAACACGAACAAATAAACTGTAAAAATACAATTTTAAAAATACCGATCCTCTGGGTTCATTTTGCGCCGACCGCAGCTTTTTGTTGACTGTCACGTGTATGCCTCCCAATGGGATTCATAAACACACAAATAATAACTACCCTAAAGACTGTGGAAATAAAATTCACTTTTATGCTTTTTATTGAACTTCTGGCTGGATTTACTGCCTCATCTGAGCAGTACTGACAGGCTATTTGTCACAAAATCCAAAAAACTTCGTATGAAATGCTAAAAAGTGTTATCATAACGTAGGAGTCTGATCATTTGGTCTAAATTACAAGCTTGGAATGCCAGTGAAATTTTAACAATATTTTAATGAAGACTTGCATGACAAGGGATTTCAAAACTTGTGCTCCGGGGCATACCTCTTTGCTAATCAAGTGATCACCTCGGGAAGAAGATATAGAGAATTTTTTATTATTTATTTATTTATTTCTGTCAAGCTGATATAAGCGTTCAGATTAAAAAGCGTATGCGCGTAAAACATAGAGCCTGATTTACCAAGACCTCAAGCATCTGGAAAACTTTTTGGGACGTACAAAATAAATAGCAGGTCAACTGGCACTTGCTTGATACTAATCAGCAGTGATGCTATTGGATTTAAATGAGTTAAAGCATCTTGTACAATTTAAAGGTTTGAAAAGTGCAGTTATTTTGAGTTCATGAAAAGCATCCCAAACTTCACTGTGTCTCAAGGTTAAATAATTTCTGAAAACTGATTAAACAAGTTCAGAGATGCCAAGTCTCACGCATTCGGCGTAGGTCTCAAGTATTTTTTAGGCTTACTCACCGTAGTCCGCAATTCTTCAATGAACGCTTATTGATTCTCATGCGGAATTAAAATCCTTGTGCACTGAAGTTTTTGTTTCACTTGCGTAAAGGTGGACCTCATCACAAGGAACGTGGATTTGCTTTCAATCCGATAGTAAAGACAAGCCTGAGAATTCCTGAGACATAATCGATTTCCGCCTCAATAGTGGGGAAATCACCGTAATGCAGGTGAAACTGATTAACTAATGCATCAATTTTATATAGCGCTTTTCTGCCTGTCTAGGCACTCAAAGACACTTCACAACGGATACATTATTCATTCACTCACACGTTCACGCTCTGATGTTTTTGTAGCCTCAGCTGCCCTGGGGCAGACTGACAGAAGCGTGGCTGCCAGTATGCACCTACGGCCCCTCCGACCACCACCAAACATTCGCACACAGCCATACAGGAGTGTTCCTATATTAACTTGATTCACTATGACTTAAATTCCGCAAGTGAATTACTTCAATGCGCGTTGACTGAATAATTGCAGACAACGGCACAGAAACTTGAACGCCACTAAGAGGCGAGAGACTCGCACCGAATGTCTGAGACCTGGCATCTCTGTTTCAGGTTAAGATTCATATTTACTCACAGACTTTGGACCTTTGGTTCACACTGCTCTCTCTCCTGCAGCTCAACACACTAATTACAGTTGGCTGATGGTAAAGCTCTTTACTGTGATAGATTTTTTAAAAAAATTAAAAAAAACTGTGAATCTGTAAATCCCAGGTTAAATTGTCCTACGGGTTAAAGCCGCTTTCACACCGGACGCGAAACGATTTTTTCCCACGACAGATTACATTCAAGGTCAATGCAAAGACGCGAATATTGTATTCGCGTCTTTGCATTGACTTCGAATGTGATCTGTCGTGCGAAAAACTCGTTTCGCGTCCGGTATGAAAGCGGCTTTAAACTGTTTTCGGCACTTCTGGCTAGTCGTCTTGTGTTTGCCATCTGACTAACCACGAGTCTGACCCCCTCCCCAGCCACACGTGACGTTACATATTATCAAATACATATTTGAGCTGGTATATTGTAAAATTCTAGCAGAGGAAAACAGCTAGTTTGGGCTGAGATATGGCAGTATTAGTGCAGTAAACAGCTCCGATGCTACATCACCCATTAAATTACATGGGAACAAGACCACTTAAACCAAGCACTTCACAATTACCGTGTTCACAAGGAACCACCGAAACCAAAACAGACGATGGGTACCACGGACCGCAGAATGCGCCTCAACCGGTCTACCACGTCAAAAAATAGCATTATGCGGAAATGACATAACTCAACTTGATGAAGCTTTTACAGGTCACATGCAGTGACACTGTAAGTTGGTTTCAATGGACAACAAGTTAGCAACCAGTGATAAGTCGTGAAAATTGGTAATTCAAAGCAACAAAACATACTAAGCAGTGCATCCCACACAATGAGACTCTCCCAATGGTACAAACACACATCTCTGACCTGTTCTTCTTGCTCAATTTGGTCATCACAAACTGTGCTACCACTAGAGGGCACTGTTGCGTTTAAACACAGTGACACTTTGCTCTCATCCACCAGAATGCAGACTCCTTCCTTTCCTCACTTCCACCACTGGCCACCAGTCACTGTGCTATCAGCCACACAGGCTGGCCTTTCACCTCTGACCTTGGCCCCAATTATTCTGTGACTCCAATTAAACTGACCGTCGCTGCTGGGAGTTCACCCTGGCCATGTCCTAACCAGTCCTCAAAACACGAGCAGCCTTCAAAGGATAACTTTAATCACCGTCTGCCTACCTGAATACAGATCATTTATACTACCTGTAAGTTGAGCAAAGGATCTATAATTGGTTAAAAAAAAAATTAATAAATCTCGAAGTAGCTCTCTAAATATCTCACCAACAAAAAGTTATATCACTCCACACCCTAGTTTTCATGAGGGAAATGTGGAACCAGGATGGCCGAGTGGTTAAGGCGTTGGACTTAAGATCCAATGGACATGTGTCTGCGTGGGTTCAAACCCCACTCCTGGTAGTCATGCTTTACCATTCGCTGTATGTCTCTGCTCTGCTCTTATCTGTTCTGGTACCTCAATGATGTGATTCTGGTCCCAGTAATAACAGAAGAGTAATTCAATCAGACATTACACTTGTGGACAAGGCAAAATTAACTAATACCATGCAGAATATTTTTAGATAAAATTGTTGCGTCTGTACGGAATGCGTTTCCTGAAAATTACACAATATAAAGTATTGAAGTACAGGTGGCCCATGATTGCGATCGGCAACTGATCTCGTGTTTTCATCGGGCTGCGAATGGTCATCCACGCAGCTGGCACCGGCTTACCATAGGGAAGGGTAGAATTTGCTGCGCCGTTGGCAGCGACTTGCTGTACGGAATGAGTTAAAGACTCCAGTACTACAAGTACGAAAATCACAAAGTGGATGCAGTGGACAGAGGTGACTATAAAAGACCTTTACCTCCTCCTTACCTCTGGATGTGTGAAAATGTGACTAAAGTTCTTTTAGCACCAGGCTCTTTAATTATTCTACCCCTGTCTTTGATTCGTTGAAAAGGGTAAATTGTCTTGAATGTCATTGGGCCGACATCACAGACATTAAGCAGGCTTACACTGCCTCCCTATAAAACCACAGAAAATGAAAATAAAACACATATGGAAGACGAGCAGTGGCAGTTTTTTGCATGGAAAGCCATTTTATCCTGGTCATTCACCTAAACACTATGCAACAGAGCCAAAGCACTGATGTTCATTACATTCCCTGCCTATCACTTCGGGCTGCAGTGTGATGTGTTTTCTCCATATACGTAGAGTCCCCTCAACCACCAGTCACAAAATCCAAAGAACAACAGATTGTGGAATGAATTTCAGGCTGCTTTATTCACCACTAAAGGCCGCTGTAGCGTTTAAACAGGACCCTGTGTCATGCAGTGTTCTCCAAAACTCCCCATGGATGTCTTGCATCATGAATATTTTCACTCCAATACAATTTGGCATAAGTGGTTTAAAGCAATATGCAGCTCAAAATCACTGACCGTTGAAAGACAGTTTTTTTGTTGTTGTTTGGGGGGGTGGGGGGTGTTTCACAGAGAAGCACAGAAACAGAGGATGCTTGATCAAATGGCATCAATAGATTCCTGTTGGAGATTACGCTGACCCATAATTCCTTGCTGCAGTAAAATTAAAAGTGACACACCACCCATCTGTCACTTAACAAAATCAAATACTTAAATGATGACATTGCTTTGTGTAGTGCATTCAGATTATCTCAGCACTGCAGTTGTCTTTTCCTCAGTTCTTATGAATTCTCATTCACATTTTTCTTGACCTAATGATGTTTTCAACTGAGGTGAAGGAAAAGTGCTTAGGAATTAGAGGATAGGGCATAATTTTTGACTGTTTGACCACAGGCAGTTTTTTTTTAGAATTACCCTATTCAGTTTACAGCTCAACCATTGACCCCAACCTTTAAGTGCTTTGATATTTTTGAAGGTTTAATCAAGAAGAGGCTACTGATAGCCTTCTCTCGGGCTAATGAGCTTTTCACCTCGTGCTCGTAAATAAAATTTGTGGAATGTGCTGGATTCTTAACCGAGTCTAAGGAAGATCGTGACACGAGGGAGGAAAAACAGCCCATTTTTAGACTTATATCGGCCCGAGTAACAAGAGGCTTGCCGTTGAACACCTTTCTGACAGGTTTACCGAAGAACTAACACTCCTCTCAGCTCAACACCGTCATCTGCTGGACGCTACTGACAATGTTTTGCATCGACTGCAACCTTCATGGTGGTTCTGGCGTTGATTTAACCCTGGATAGAAATTGAGCGCAGTGCAGCTAATTTTGGATCCACGGTAAATTGACTAATATTAGTGATAATCTGGGGTGTATGTGGCAGGTTAGATTCTGTGCTTTGTCCACAGGGTGTTTTTGTTTTTTTCTCCCCTCAAATCCATGACTTCTAATGCCATGATTTCTTAGGAGCTCTATAGCGTAATTTAAAAAAAAAATGAGAAATGTTCTGAACTGCTTGGAGGGATTGTGTTTTAGGAGAGAGACAATGTTTTTCCTGAGAACCGTATAGGAGTTGCCAGCAGTTGTGCAGATTAACATAGCCCATCTCTCTCTCTCTCTCTCTCTCTCTTCGGTCATTTCCAATAACAAAATTGGGAAGAGGACTGCAAAGAATATTTTTAATTATGGACAATTTACGTTTTTCATCCTGGACAAAAAAAGCAACATAGTGACCTTTAAATTAAGAATTTTGGTTGGTCATCCGGCCTGGTTACCGAGTGAGCAGTCGCAGTTGCCGTGGTGACCCCTCAAGCACATCTCGGCGAAATAACATGTTCTGTTAACAGTGCTCGCCTTACCGACAAACATTTGGGGTCATGGATGAAAGATATAGGACGCTATGCTATGGAAAAATTGCAGTTCTAAGCGGTTCGCAGTATCTATGGCAATATGTCGCCCTGGTCAGGGCACAGGTTTCCACCTCCGTCGGTGTCGCCACGGAGCAAAGCGACATTCCCAAGCGCGCTCTCTCGCTCTCTCTCTCTCTCTCTCAAGATCTCTCGGGGAAGGATCGGGGAGCTGCTTGTCCCCAAAAATTCCGAAGAGGTTAGCAGCTGTTCCTGGGGTCTGAAGCGTATATATTTCCTAGCGTCTTGGCGGGTGTCTTTTTCGCCCGTGTCACTACAAATGCGGGGGTATTTTCAGCATTTTGTAACTCAATCCCCTAAGGACCGTATACGGTGTTCCTCAGGCCCGGCGCTGGAACAGGGAATTGGTGGGGCACAGACATGTCCCTTATTGACAGTTAGGATAGTCCTGGCTAGTTCTCAATTATTTTTCTTCATTGACGCGTTTTCCAATTAGCCTATCATAATTGGCGACTGAAGACTCAGTTTCTCTCCTTATGCGATCTAACAGCGATGAAATCATGGGGTAAATGCAGTATAACTGAGAATTGGGATGGACAAAACATCCGTTTTAAACAATTATTGGTCCTGACCAGTTCTCAGTCATTTTCATAATTAACAGAAGGTTCACTCCGTGAGCACTCCACACAATCATTCATTTGGACGCATATTTACTGTATTTAAATTAACGTTATTCAAAATAACTCTCGGTATTGAGTGAAAAAAAGTGGCATGCGGCAGTGAAATAGGCAATAATGCGCTATGTGGCTTAAGCTATTTGTGCAGATATGTCATTTTGAATAAAACTGATTTAAATACAGCAAATACGCGTCCAGATGAATGATTGTCGTCTTACCTAATGGGGGGGAAGAAGTAACACCTGCTAAGTATGGAGTGCTCTCGGAGTGAGCCTTCTGTTAATCATGAAAATGACTGAGAACAGGTCAGGACTAATAATTGTTTAAAACGGATGTTTTGTCCACCCTAATTCTTAGTTATTCTGAAGTTACCCCATGATTTCATCGATGTTAGATCGCATATGGAGAGAAACCGTGCCTTCATTTGCCAATTACGATAATTGGAAAATGCGTCAATAAAGGAAAATGATTGAGAACTAGCCACGACTATCCTAATTGTCATAAAGGGACATGTCTGTGACCCCCAATTCCCTGTTCTGGCGCTGGGCCTGGTGTTCCTGTTGGCCCAACTCACCTGATTTGCGATCCCGCACTAAAAATAACATGGAGGCACCGGAATAGAGACAACAGGTCTATAATGTAGATGTTAGTCAAAATATCTCACTAATATTGGCTTAATTAGCGACAGTTTCGCAGATACATTCAAACCTTAAAGTGTTTGTTTTATTAAAATTATTTTTTTAACACACCAACAGGAAAGTGGGGAGAACTTAGCAACAATCTGTTGGCACTTGTCATGACAGAAGTTTGTCTTCACACTCATCATCCAAAAATAATTCCGGCTTAACAAAGTTATTTAACATCTAGGCGCATGAACCAATTCTATTGATTTCTCTCTCTCTCTCTTTTTTTTTAGAGACACTTAGGCTTGTTTTGCACTTGTCAGAAAGCACTCCTCGTGTGCATCACACATTTCATACCTTGGCAAACTGTATGCTAAATACAAAAGAAAGAAAAAAAAACTCAGTATAAAAGCATACAAGGAAGGAATTCACAAATGTAAGCTCATTGATTTTTCTGTACTTCTGACGGATAGCATTCACAGAGAAACAGACCTCAGGCACAGAATAGCTGTGGTCTAAAGAAATTAAAATACAGTCGACCATCTGTTCCAATTTGTCAGCTGAATGTGACAGGAATGAAAAGTATTTGCTACGGTGTGCAATTCTGGACTTTTGAGGACAGGGTTGGTGGACAGCTTGACGGATTTTGTCCTGAACTGTCAAACACAACCAGGATGAAGAGCCGTGAACAATAAAACAACATATGGAGGAATCTGTAAGTACTTTTGACATGGGTAAATATTGGAATTAGGGTTCCATTTGCCAGCTCGAAGGTCTGCACATTGGACTGGAAATGCATGCATACAAGGTGAAAGCAGAGTCTGTCAGCTTTCACTGGAGAGTATTTAAACCCATGTGAATCATGCAGTCCTTCTGAAACGAAAAAACTGCCTTCACATTTTTGTGGAGAACACTGTACATGTTTTCTTCTTAAGGAGCGGAGCCGTCGACAATCGACGTCATGGAAGCACAGTCTTTGAGTGGAAAATAAGTCATAAGTGAATCACATAACTTTTAAAGCTGTAGATTATGCTTTTGCGGCACTTTTTGACCATCCAAACATGCTCCTGCGTATAAACAGACCATGGAAATGACAATATTAAATTAATAAATTGGTATAATAAGATCCCTTTAATCTTTTTCCCCCACAATCACACACTCAGAAAGAAAACACGGGAAGGCTGCATATACAATATACAACACGAATAATGTAAACATTTTTATTCAAATTATTTACAGAACACTTCAGTCAGTACCCGGAGACACTGTTTCAAGATTAGTTTTTCGTGGACGTGATGATTGTGGAGGTATGTGAAGAACTCGCAAGTTTTCCTGGATGTTTCTTGCCGTTCTTGATGAAACACTTAAACACAATGAAACACAAATGGATGAAAAGATCTACACAGAGCGGATGGCTGATTCGCTCATTTGTTTGGATTTCCTATTGACACAAAATGGAGGAAGGCACTGGTTAGCACTAGCAGTGTTTGCTTAACGAAACAAGGTTATTCTAATGTAAGGCTACAGACAAAGCTAGCTGTACGACGAAGGCACAAAGGGCGGCACGCGCGGCAGTGGTTTTTATTATCATTATTATTATTATTATTATTTAGGAAGGAGGGGCACCACAGACATCAGCTGAGGATAAAGTTGCCATCTGGAATCAGTAGCAAGGCACAGGGGCATTGTGGGTAGGGCTGGGATGCCATTCACTCACTAGTGGGTGGAGTCTCTCATCTCACTCTCTTCTGACGAACTGAAATAAACAAAAATAAAATTACCGTATTATTATCCATCAATTATCAAAGCCACTTGATTCTGTTTAGGGTCACAGGAGGGGTAGGATCACAACTGAACATCATCCCAGCGAGAGGCCAGGAAGTACCGGGATGAACACATTCGCATCCACATTCGCTGACACTCACGCAAACCGGAAATTTAGAGTCCCAAATTAGCCTAGCATTAGCATCTCTAGACTATGAAAGCAGATAAAGGGAAAAAATGAAAACGGAATGAATTAAACCCAAGACCTTCATGCTGTTTAGCTGCCAGTATTACAATTATTATTATTATTATCGTAATATCGTAGTTGTGGTAGGACTCACGGACGTCATTGTTGCGGGTAATCGCCATGGCCGCTCGGGCACGGGGACCTTGCTGGTTGAAGTGATAGCTGAACTTCACGATAGTCGGGTTACTCTCCAACATGGACGCTATCTGCATTTCCACTGAGTCACCCAGCCTCTGTCTCTGTGGGCGGAGACCAGGATGGGGGTCACATGACAGAAGAAAGGGGTGGATTCAAACAAAGCCATGGCTGAAACAAATCGGTTTTGTGCTCTTGATTTTATAAAATTGAGGACATGGGATGCGAAAGTTAATTCAGCAACAGTTTCTCAAAATGTGGAGCGCTTGAATTTCGCAGATGATGTTCTTATTTCTAGGGTACCCCCCTGAGAGAATTCAGGAGTATACTCTTCAGGAAGTGAAGCATAATTTTTATGGGTGCACCACAGAGAGAAAGTGACAGAGACCTCTTCTACCCCATAAATAAGGCAGTGAGAGGCAGGACCTTTCTATTACAAAGGCGGTATGTTAGATAGCGCCTCCAA
The DNA here is from genome assembly GCA_029721435.1 of Gymnothorax reevesii. Classification (NCBI taxonomy): domain Eukaryota; kingdom Metazoa; phylum Chordata; class Actinopteri; order Anguilliformes; family Muraenidae; genus Gymnothorax; species Gymnothorax reevesii. The sequence continues at coordinate 126,280,029 of CM056577.1, read as the reverse complement.
ATTGCTATTAGAAAATAGAATATAGTCTATGCATACTAAAAGCTTACACTAAACAGGAGGCAGTATGTTTAGAAGGCAGAACGTTTCGAGGACGAGGCAGTAAGGAGGTTGATTAGAACCAGCCCTGATACTTCTAAAATCTCGATGTGAGTAAAGCAGCCCTATATATCGCTGACTGGAACAATGCAATTAAAATGCTCTGACCCTGGCTTAAAATGGATTTCTAGTTTGCCCTTGTCAGCTTGTATTAGCCTCAACCACTTGAGTGAGAAATGAAGATGAATTGTCTCTTGAGAGACATGTAGATAAGGGGCTAAATTTACAAGGAAACTTTACTGAAACACCCGCAGGAGCAGGTATGTGGCAGTACTGAATGTGAGACACTCGCAGGGCACTTTCCACTATCAACCTTTGAAAATGTAAGATTAGAAAGTTGATTAATGTTGTAGTTTTGGTATAAGAACACGCTGGCATTCTAGAATGCTGTCATTCCAAAAACCTTCACCTAAAATGCTTAATTAACTCTGTTGGCAGGTAATTGAAATTCAGGAGAACCTTGCTTGAAAATGATGCAACGAAACAAGCAATTTAGATCATTTCATAAGGGACACATCTAGTAACTGATTTTTGTCGCTGATGGTCTCATCAAGGGGACACAATGTTTAAATAATTGAAAATCTAATTACAGGTGCAACTGTTTTTGAAATAAGTCAGACGTTGGTGAAGTCAGTAGGCAGTAAACTCAGCATGTCCATAAGGTCGGTTTGTATTATGATGGTGTCACTGTATTAAAAAGGCTATTGCTGCATGGTGCAGACAGTAGTGATGCAAACACTCAGGAATTAAAGTAGGTGGTGCTACTTTGAGGTCATATTTACCAATATCAGAGGCAGGTTTGCAGGAGTATGGAGCCAAGCAGCAGAATTAATGCATCTCTGTTTAAATCCTAACAGTCCTCATGAGGAGTATTTTCTTTCGTTATTTGTAGGACTGACCTGGTTGTCGATCTTTAGCTCGTTGAGAGTTGTATTCCCAGCAAGAGCCTTTACGATGGCTAGCATGCCCTCTCCTGTGATGAAGTTCGACTCGATGTTCAGACTTTTCAGAGTCTTGTTTGTCTGAAGCATCTGAGCTACAGCCTGTTAGGGCAGATGCAGGAAGTGGGAAACAGGGAAAGGGAAACAGGAAGTGGGAAACAATAAAAGGGAAACAGGAAGTGGGAAGCAGGACGTGACTCTATTAGACACCACAGCAAACAAATTAATTGATTAGCTTCATTTGAAATGAGGAACTGAGCATTACTAGGAGTTGTTAAACACACATTAATATTCTATTTATTGCTCTCAACAAAACTATGCAGTTCAAGACTGAAATGGTGTGTTCTCCCAGTGTTTCGGTGGGTTTCTTTGCACAGCTCAAAGAAGGACACGTGTCTTAGTATAATTAGAGTCTGTATATTTCTTATTGACAGGATTGCGCGAATAAATGGTGTGTGCACCCTGCAATGGACAGTTGGACTGTCCAAGGAGTATTCTGGCCTCTTGTTCAATGCATACTGGGATTTAGGGATGTGGAAATGGTCGAGTATTCCACAAAATCCAAACAAGTGTTGCCCAGCGAAACAAACCTCGCCTGCCAGCACTTATGTCAGTGCTTTTGATAGTGACCCAATTTTAGAAGTGTGACCTCAACTGTTTTCAGCTTATAGTCCTTTGAAAATCCATGACCTTTAGTTTGACCTTACAAAGTCACTGTAGGTCAAAGGTCATGGTGTCAAATTGAAGCCCATATTAGAGTTCCTATATGCTCATAATAGTAAATATCTGTCCATCTGAAACCGTTTCTGAGTTTTGATGGAAATATATATTATTTTCACCGATGACCTCAACCCTCCTTACATTTAACCCCCAACCCAAAGGGACCCCATCATATGGTGAGGAGCACAATTGAAAGATGCGCATTTTGGTTTTGATTTGAAGTCAATGTGACGAATTTGAAGAAAGTTATCTAAAAAAAATGGACATTTCCGGTGACCTTGACCTGGTCACTCCCAAAATTGAATCAGGTAGTCTACAGACCATTGCCCACCTGCTCTGAAAGTTCGAAGTCAATCAGTGCAACAGTGTAGATGCTAGATTGTTAACACACAGACGCACACGCAAGCAAAAAAACAGACAAACAAACCATTATAATGAATTATAATACCCTGCCCCGCTGACTCAGTCGCGGGTGAGGTAATCATGAATTGTTCATGAATGGACAGTCAGACAAAATTCTCCTATGGATGGTAGTCTACAGAGAGGTCACTCACCATGGCAACAGGGTCATTGCTCCGGGTAGCAGCAATGCTGAGGGAGGTAACACTGGTGTTTTTTTCCATGGCTTGGAAGATCTCTTTCAGTGTTGGGATGGGAATGTCCTGGAACAGAAGAGATCAGAAAGATCTCTTAACTCAGCAGTTAGAAATACCATTTGAGTGTCCAAGGCAAAATGGCCGCTTTGTGCTTTGTTAGTGATGGCTTTTCCGGCTATTGCAGTGTTGCTCATTTGAGTCCCAGGTTAAGGATTCTGACTCGTATACAGAAAGATGAATTTGGGAACAACTCCAGGACTTCCTTTATGAGTAAGGCTTTGTTCTCAAGTGTAATGTCAGGGTAAGTACAGGTTTACAAATACCCAGAATTCCCTCGTTCTCCTCCTGCCGTTAGTCACCTTGATGTTGTTGAGGTTGACTTCCGTTAAGCTTCGGTCGTCTCCCTGGATTCTCTTGAGCATTTCCTCTGCGTTGGTCGTATTTGGGGGCTCGTCCGGGTAGGTACGGTATGTGTCAGGCTTCACTACACCTGCAGTGAACACACACACAGACCGTCTTCAATTAAATTGCCATGGCGATGGCGAGAGACAGTACCACTGCAACGTAACCCGGAAAGTACGGAAACTGTGTGTTGGAAAAACAGCTGTTTCGATCAAAACATTCCGTGTGGGACAGTCTTTTAGACTCATCTATGCCCCAAAAGGACAACCTGCCCTAAATGCCCTAAATTACTCATTGACTGATGGAAGAAAACCAGGCAACCTATGAACGAAATGCTAGACAAGGGGTTGCAAACCCAGGCCCTGAGCAGTCACAAGGTCTGCTGGTTTTTGTTTTCATCTGAAAGGTAGCAACCATGTTAGACCCAAGAAGCCAGCCACGTGAGATGACTGTGGAATCAGCTGCTTCAATTGATCAACTGATTCACAAGCACAGAATTACAACAGGATCTACTGGGCTGGATACCCTCGTACTTGACTAAATCCTTATTGTTGAACGATCACTGTGTGCTGAAGATTTTACACGCATCATTTTCTTTTGGGGGGAAGAAGGTGAATTCAAAATATTTTGTGTCCTTTGACCAAGGAGAAAGTTTCTGACCATCCTGCTGTCATACGAATGTGCCATCGCTTCAATGACATCAGCAAAGATTCGAATCCTTGCCTGATTCCAGAAACCTCATTTTCATGTTTTTTATTTCCCTACAGAGGATCGATTCTTGGGAGTAAATGTTCAATTGAGTTGTTGTCTAACGAGCGCTCAGGAATAATTAAGGGCTGATGGGGAATTAGGACACATCTGTCTATTACGAGTCTTCAGTCTCACTGACACTGTATTGTGTTGCCAAGCAGGGTAACAAAACAGACTTACATTCCTTTATTCATCATTTTTAAATACAGCCCAGCCATGATTATAAACAAATTAATTAACCCTTTGAACACTATAGGCACTATAGAGTCTGCGGCTGCATAGAGAAAGTGCGATAACCCGAAATGCCAGAAAACTGGCCTCCAAACAACGGTGACTTTGATCGCATTTTCGGTTGTCATGTGGCCTTGTTTCTGGTCAGGTGGTTTCCCCATCGCAGTATGCTGTATTTTGGCGAGTTGAGATGTACTCAGACATTTTAGTAAGTATTGGATGGGGCGGAGTAGATACTCACGACATGCTATTCTCTTTAGTGTTGCAAGTGGGTTGTGTTGAGGTGGGGTGTGAAATGCTGGTGACATCATATTTTCCTGGGGGGGGGGGGTGTTGGCTGAAGTACTTACTGTTAATGCCCTCTGTGTTGGCGATCTTTCCATGCAGCCCCAGAGCATCGTAGTACTGCTTATTACTCATCAGTGTGTACATTCCCAAGATCGCTGCAAGAACAAGAGGCACATCATCAGCAACCAACTCACAACGTACTGTAGACATCATCGTCCTCAAACCCAACGCCAACATCATCATCATCATCATCATCAACATCATCATCATCATCATCACCGCAATCAACAGAAGCTTCATCATCTTCCCCAACATCATCACCATCCTCATCATCGTCATCTCTGTCACCAACATCACCACATTCATTAACATCAACACAATCTTAGTCCTCTTCATCATCATCATGATCTCCGTCACCGACATCATCATCATCATCATCACCACATTCATTAACATCAACAGAATCTTCATCCTCCTCATTGCCATCATCACCAACAGTATCATCGTCATACACGTCATCACCATCATCATCTTCATTGTCATTATCATGGTCATCACCTCTGTTATCATTCACAGGATTGCTGTTGTTATCACCATCATTATAATCATCATCATCATTCTTCTCAGTAAAGAGCGTCCTAAAGGCATATCTGTGAACTGGCACTCTAAAAGCCGAATGGAAGTGAGTTCACCCTGCTGTCTTTTTTTTAGAAATTGTTTTCAGAGACCAGGACAGGGAGGAAGAAACTGTGCTCAGAGAGGCCCTTCCATAAAAACAATGCAAACACCACACCTGTATCACAAAGCATTATTCACTCAGCCGGGTAACAGCCGAGACTAAAAACTCAGGCCATTTCTTTTTGCATACATTCAAATCCCAGGCTTTACTCAATGTAGTAATCCAGCTAACTGAATAATCCTGCTTTGTGGAACAAGCCCGAGATTCTATATCAAGCAGCCTCCGGCAGTTTAACAACAACATAATCCTGCAATTTCTTATGGCCCCATGATGCTTTTTTTTTGGTCAATTTCAACAATACAATCGCACAGAAGGGGCACAACTTGTTTTAGCAGTGAACTCCCAAAAAAAGACAGAAATTGAAAGGCTACCTCCCTTTCAGAGAGGGAGAGAGGGATGGATAGAGAAAATGAATGAAAGCCTAGCAAAGACAGACACCGAGAGCTGCAATCTGTTCTGCCAGGGTCTGAGCTGTGAGAAAAGCCCTGTTACAGCATGTTCACACCAGCTCTTACTCGCCAACACAAAACTTGACACTTTTTTTCTATTTATGGTGTCATTTGTTTGTTTTTCTTTTACTTTACATGAAAGGCAAATTGAATGCTGTTATTATCTTCATGCCAGACACTCCCTCTGTTGCCCGGCAGCTCCCGGAACAGAATTCGGGCCAAAATGCAAGCCCAACAAAAGAATTTCATGGCCCACTGAGACCTAAAATCTGCTTCCAGAGCCAGTGCTGTCAACTTCAATCAGACATCCAGATTGGCTAATGCAACAGGCCGCAGTAGAGAAGCTAAACGCCTGTTAGTCTAGGCCCACTCTAATTTGGGTATTTTACACAATTCTCAAGCCAAAAAAACCCTTGTGATGACATAGAGGTCCTTGTCATGTTGCCAGGGATACTCATTTCTGGTTTTCAAGGCAGAAGTTGAGGAGATGACATCACGATACTACCTAATGTAATGCCAACGTCTAATGAGGAATATGTCAGCCATGTATAAACACCAATGTCAACGCATTACTGTATCATAAACTATGTACCCCTTTTCAGGATGGCCATAAAACGTCAGAAATCTGTTGTAGAACAGAGAGGAGCAGAAATGAAGAACATAGTGGCCTTTCATGGGAAACGCTTTAAAAATCCCCTTCGACTCCACCAAAGGCTTACAATCGACACTGCACAGTCACAAAGACCCTGTTCTCAGACACTGACTAAAATCCTGCACTCTGCTGGGCTTTGATCAAAGATAAGCTAGGCTACATTAGCCACTCTAAAAATCCAGTTAGGGTGGTAAGAGCTGGCAATTAGAAACAGGAAAAGTGTAGGCAAATGAGCTTGGTTAAATAGGGGGAATGTTAGAGGTCGAGTTGGGAGGACACAATGAAGACCTAAACCACCGAAAAAGACATCCAGCAAAAACACGGCTGTGCTCAATGATGGTGGCATGAGGAGCAGGAGGGGGTGGGTACAAGGAGGTTGGAGGGGCTTATATATTGGGAGTGGTTTAGGGAAGGTGAGTAACACGAGAAGGGGAGGGGCTATGTTGAGTGGGAGGGCTTTAAAGGGAGAAACGAAACATAACGTAAAGCGAGAAACGTAATGAGGGGAGGGGCTGTACTGAATGGCAAGGACTGGTCGAAAAGATGGGGCAATATGAAGTACTGAGGTGACTACATCACAGCTACATAGCATTATTGCATTATGGCTTTACTTGGAGACAAATCATTTTTATGAGCCGTTTGCTCTGAGATTAGGCCACGTCCTATACAGACACAAGTGATCACATCAAATCTGCAGTTTACTGCCAAAAATGTCATGATTTTGCATTTGTAGTCCAGTTTGTAGTCCAAACTTGCAAACTACGGTGCATATCTATCACTGAAACATTAGAGCAGCCTGTGATTTGTTTCTGGCTAATTAGGTAACTCAGTTTCAGCAAACCAAAGATACAAGAGCAACCGTCACAACGTAACCTGACGGTAGCCGATAATTGGCATAAATTACCATTGGTTGTCTCCGGAAAACCGATAAACCAACAACCAAAGTTATAACACAGCTGGCTAGTATTAGCTAGGTTACATATGATGCATGGAAATAAATGAATAAAAGTCATTAGTGATTTAGTGACTATTTACCTAGCATTTATATGAACCAAATATGACTAGCTGTACCTGTAAACTAGCTGGCTGGCTAGTTTGCTGGCTAAGCTAGTTACATTTGGTGCATATAAAAATATTGTAATATAATGTAAAATGCATTGTATAAATCAATAGAAAACAGGATATATTTTGTTTGCTGTGATTCACTATTATTATTATTTTTTTATTTGCATTTTTATTATTTTACATTCATAAACTACAATTTTGCACAAGCAATCAATTATACATCTTAAAATTCACCCACAACAACCACCTTCCCCCCTCCCACCCCAACCCGGGGGAGACCAAGACTCAAACTATAAGTTTTTGCTGCCAAACAATATTATATTTAAAAAAAAAAATTTAAATAATAATAATAGCAATATAAAAATAATTAATAGTAATAATAATAGTAATAATGAAAAATTACAATACATGGATACCAAAAAAAAGAAGAAAAACCCTTTACACCTCCCATTTTTCTCACTTACAAATGGTTGACATATATCTGCCCCACTTTTGTATATATTTTTGTGTCTTGTTTGTTATCCTGTACGACATTTTTTCATACGCAGCTACTTTTCCTAGTTCAGAGGTCCACTCATTAAATGGAGGGGTTCCCGGTGATTTCCAATGCCTGAGCAGAACCTGTCTTCCAATCATTATCACAGTCTGTGTCCAGTTCTTCAGTGACTCAGGCCAGTTCAACAGTACCTTTGGATGACCAAGAACATACAATGCAGGGTAGAACTGAAAACGTAAACCTGTTACCTGCACAATATACAGGATATATATCAAGAATAGCTGGATTTGAGTGCAAGACCACAGCACATGAATTAGAGTACCCTCAACCTGATTACATTTCCAGCATAGTTTTGAATTTAACAGCCCCATTCTGAATAATCTGCTTGGTGTCCAATTAAACCGATGAAGTATTTTGAATTGCATCAATCTCACTCTTAGGTCTCTCGAAAGCAGACGACCGTTGGCACATATTTTCTCCCAATCATGGTCATCAAAAGAAACGTCATTCACTATTTTTTAATTTGCTAGCTAGCATTTATATGCACCAACTATAACTAGCTAAGCCAGTGAACTAGCTAGTTAGCTAGTTGGTTTGCTAGCTTAGCTAATGTTAGTTTGCTCACTGAGATAGCTGGCTGGCTAAATAGTTTGCAGGCTCAGCTAGCTGTATTTGGTGCACATAAGGCAATATAAATAGTGAATAGGAACTATTTTGCAACTAATCTAGGGTTAGATGAGTTAAGATTATTTAGATGTGAAGCTAATTACACATTGACAAGACTGATTCACTCATGTGCAAGTTATCAGGTTTTTACATTAACAAACATTAACCAAAGATGCTTGCCTATTAATGTAAATTGGCAGCAGTTACATAACTTTATATCTCGCTAGGGTACCATAACTACGTAAACCTTAGTGTCACTGAATAATTAGCACAGCCTCACCAAGCAAAGTTATCAAATATGGCAAGGTGCTGTTAATTTCTGAAGCATATTTGAACTTGTTCTTTACAAGAATCAAGGAATCATGGAACATGTCGATTTTAGACTATAAAAGAGGATTAGCTAGCCGGCAGAAAATTAGAATGATTTAATTTACAATTGACCAAGGCCTTGAAAAGCAACATTTGCAGTTACTCTGAGATATGACGCATAATCTTGAAATCGATGGAGGCTTGAAAACAACAGGAAGTACTGCAAAAGTGGATAAAAATGTCTATTGCTAAAAAAAAGATAGGAACTTTTGCTTCCAAAACCAGCGTGATGTAGTCACCTCAGTACTCGATTAAGTGGGAGGAGTTGAGAAATATGGAAATGTATTTAGGAGGTGGGGTTATGCTTAGTAAAGAGTAGGTGTTGAGTAAGCGGTTCTGGAGGAAGGGGAGGAGCTATGATAAGTGTGAGGGATGAAGGGAAGGGGGAGGGGCAGAGGGGTCGGGGCACCTGCGATGTCACACATCTCTGCATCTGTCGCGTTCTTCAGCGCCTCCTCCAGTTCAGGCTCCAGTTCGATCTGCTCATGAATGGGGATCTGACCAGAGCCAGGCTTAGGGACAAACGCTTTCCCTGCAGAGGAGACACACACACACACACACACACACACACACACATACATACACACGTAAAATCACATATACAAACATACACACACAGGCACACACACACACACACACACACACACACACACACATACACACATACATACACACGTAAAATCACATATACAAACATACACACACAGGCACACACACACACACACACATACACACATACACACATACACACACACACACACACACACACACATGCAAGCATAATTATTCCCAATCCAAGGTAGGTCTGGCGAACTTAACAGTCAGGATGAATGTGCTCAGTTACACACGCAGTATGTCTGCTCTGCCATCCACAGTTCACAATCCAGCTGTTCTTGTGTGCTGTCACTCTCTCACTCTTCTTCATATTCACTTGCAAATGATTCAATTATAATTGTTTTTACCTTGAACGTCCATCTAGAGACAAACAGGTCTGAGGTTCTAACAGACACTAACTTTCCGCCACCACTGAGCCAACCTAATAACAGCCTAAGCCTTTCAGAGCCGGGATCTGCCCATTCATCCCTTCCAAAGCCATGAGTGCTGTGTGAAATACAACAGCGATTCTAAATCTCAGCTCTCAGGTCCCCTGTGCTGCCCTCGAACCACAGCAGCAATCCCAGCTTTGAGCGAGCTGTCGAGTTTTCTACACTGAAAGCGTTTCGAACACCGGCATGTAAAAGGGGTGTCCCAGAACTGAGCTTCAAAACCAGAGGGAACAGGTATTGATTCTCGATAAACCTGATGTATCGCCAAACCCAAGTTTGAAGATGATGAAAACAGGTTGACACGTTGTAGATGACTCACAACAGCCGTTAAATACTGCATGTGCAAAGTTATCGTAAGGTAGAATTGAAATATGTTGCACTTCATCAGGTTACCAAGGCTGGGTTCACATTCAGAAAGAGGACTTAGTAAGATGATATGTCTGAATTTGCCACGCAGATTTTATTCAATGAGATGAAATGGCTGCAAAAATGCAAGGTTTCCATTTGCCAAGAGACGTTTTTGTAACAGCCTTTGTGTCTGTGTTCTGTGTGTGAAAATGAAGACGTTGTTGAGTTTTTACCATCAAACTGCTAATTCTGAGCATCTGCATGCCTGAGAGATCGTGGAGTCCACAAACTAAAGGCTTTTTTTCACAGTTCAACGAGTCTCTAATACAAAATAACATGGGGAAAAGATTCTAATGAATCTATTATTTTACAGTGTGTTCATCTATCACTAGCTACTCTCACACCCTAAGAGAACACTATGTTAAAGTTCTACAGTGCAGTTGTACAAACTACCATCTACTTCATATTCGTAGTTGAATAACTGCATGGCCACTTTTAAGAGTAATATCACTGTAGAAACTACAATTACCCGAATATTGTAGTACAAACTACTTTTATAGATAAATAATACATCAGATTGCCCAATTTGTGCGCTTGAGGGGAGCCACTATCCAGCTGAGAGAGGTTAACCAGAAATTAGTATTTTTCGGGTGCATTTTAAAATGACTGAGCCTCCTACAGTTCAGTGTCCCCATCACTACTCTGGCCTTCATCTCACTAAAATGGAAAGGCTGCCCTCTAATGGCCCACTAATGCCAGTTTCCAAACGAGGGCTCCTATTTCCCAATTCCAGCCTGGCTTAAGTCTAAGCCATCAGAGTAAGGGAATGACACAGAGAATTACGACCGCAAGCAAACTCAGTCTAAACGCCACTCATAAGTTAAGTCATAATTGTTCCAACCATGACAGGGTTTAGCCAACCTTACAGCTTCAACTGAGGACTCAAAAGACAAGTAATTAACCAGATCTGCTCACCATTAGCCACATATGTCCACAGCGTATGGCAGAAATAGACTGGCTAGCTTGTGTCTCAGCATTCTGGCGACACATGAATTGTTTGCCGCATTAGAACGGGTGAGTCATGACGGTGTAGTCGTGTCACACAAATACTGCATTAACAGGTTATTGAAGGTTTCAGAGTGAGAAGGGTGGGATGAAGGGGTTAGCAAAATGGCAAAAATCCCAAGAATGGCTGCTTTTGTCAGTCTGGTACTTCTGACAGCGCGACCAGGACCTGCACACACCTTCCATGGCGAAAAAGGTGCTGGCAGGGCTTACGTTTCACCAGGGAAGTGTGTTCAGACGCTCAACGTGTTTTCCTCATTAGCGAGAAGAACGAGAAGACTACGGGTCGAAGGTTGAAGTGCAGACCCGATACGACCCACTGCCAAAACTCGCCTAAATTTCAGAACGCCTCGTGAACAGGAGAAACCCAAGTATTGGTAGCAACTATTGCTGTAACTATTGCTGTGGCGACTGCTGCCAGCAGTTCCTCCGAAGAAGAGAGTGAGGTGCCTAAATTTAACCCCCCCCCCGCCTCCAACCATCCCAACGGTGATTTTTAGCACAGCTGCGCTCTCCGGGTCACCCTGCACCTTGATGAAGCCTGGGTGCTGAGTACTGACTGTCGTTTTGAGGAGGCCTTTGTGCTAGTCAATACGGTGTTACTGAAGTGACTGAATGTGTGACATCATCTACTCTGGCTGACTTGATGGAGAAGGCAATGCACACCGTGAGCCAGTGTAAAGTCTCCATCTTTCTTGTGCATGATGTGAAATACATGTATTTTGTCTGTTTTTCTTGTGTCATTATAGTCCAATTGGCTTATCAAATTAATATATACTATAACTAGCAGTGTGGTGGTGACTTCATCTTTGAGATATTTTGGGCAGTGGGGTGGTTTTATCAACCAATCAACCGTATTCAAATGTTTGATATGCCAAAGAACCACAAATTTTTGTTGGGCTTATTTTTTTCGATGGAACCATACAACCCAAAGTCACAAACCTTTAGACAGCACTGATCCTTGGGCTATTTTATTTCATTGAAAGCAGGGGTGGGGCGGCTGAAATTGATTAGATATAAAGGATATAAATCAGATTAGATATAAATCATGGTTAGTACCTTTATTTCTTGTCAGTGATGGAGGAACTTTAGTGACCAGTTAGTTGTGACCTTAGTTAGTCTCTTTCCAATAGACGGGGTGGGTTTTCAACCAACTTTATTAGTCTTTCACTTGCAAAACAATGACAGCAGATAGAACTAGATTCCAGCTCTCAAAATGGGTATAAAAAAGAAGCTGGACTTCCATAACTCATTATATATATGTGGTTTATATATACCATACTCCAAAAGTATTTGGACAGACATACTGATATGTGTGTAAATACTGGCAAAATAAGGATGCAGTCTTTACTACTAGGCGCATACACACACCATTTACAAATCTACTGAAGTACAAAAAGCAAAAATTGCCACTTCCCAAATATGGTCTGGTACTTGGACAGTGGGACCATTTTGAAGGGGTATAGTTCTTAAAAGATCCACTACATATGGACTTAAAATAAAGATAAAACAACAACTGAATCCAAAGGTATCTACACCCATGAAGTCAAGTCAACTGTCCAAAGAAAAAGCCCCTTAACATTTAGTCTGTTTCCAAATACTTACGGCTCTCACTGTACGCACTTAATTCACTTTACAATACCCAAAGTTCTTTTGAAAAGAATGCAAATGGCCAAATACTTTTGGCCTCTACTACATATATACACACATTGCTGCTAAGGAGAACACACTCCGTTTGGAGGATAACCCGCCATTTTGAGCACATTGGCGAGTCAGGCGGCCATTTTGTGTTAGGCGGTGGTAGGGTCCTGGGGGTCGTCACCTTTCTTCTCCCCGGTGAAGGGCACCAGGTCGGCCCGGTCTTTGTGCTCCAGGGCCTCCTTCTCCAGGTGACCCATCAGGGCGTCACGGTCGAACGGCCCCGTGGGCGACTTCTTTGTCTGATCCCTCTGCCTCATTCCTGCGGGGAGCGTTTCATTCTGGGATATGGCAGAGGGTGGGTGGGAGGTCGGTTAGAAGAGGGTGGGGGGAGGGGGGGAGATGGCTGGGTGAAATGGCTCGCGAGCCAATTGGTCCCTCTGAAGGAGTTGAGGGTGTTGAAAAGTCACTGAAAGCTAGGCTGGTATAGCTGGGGTCACAGTTCAAAGCTACATATCTCCTTAACCTGCTACGATTCCCTTATCTGTGGCTAACACCCAATGAGCCAGGCCATTTCAGCAAGGGAACTCAGCAGCCAGTAAACACCAATCGGTCACAGCAGTCACATATGTATATACTCGTTTGCTCAAGCAATTAATCCCCTTACTGACAACTAATGCTCACACCTACCAATCACACATCACCGCAGAGCACGTTACTTTAATCAAGGCTGAACTTATCTGTACTGCTGCAAGAGCTGCGATCTTTCTCTCTCGTTTCTGTTGGACTTGTTATGAGGTAAACTGGTGATTTTTAGGTATTCCTGCTATTCAGTACAGCAGATGTATTCAGCTTCCTGTTAGGGTAATGCAAAACAGTATGCACTTTCATACCCAAGGAAGATCCAGTCGACTTCAAACCAAAAAAATGTTACTCTCATATTCAATAGAACATCACCTGAATAAGTTTCAGTTGAGGATATTTCAGTCATCCTAACTGAAATGCTCTCAGGCATTGTTGTAAGACTACATGGATGAGAACACCAGCCAGATGAATGGAGTTAAGACACAAGGCCTTCAGTAGCCTCTCTCAACCAGTGGAGGAAACGCATTTGGAGTAAATCCATAGATCTCTTTATTTATGGACTGGAAACCTGACCAGGAAGTGGTCCCGCTTTTTGCCCACTGCATGCTGGAAAGACCCTACCCACCATTGATCATGACCAGGAATCAGTAGTTTATGAAATGGAATGACTGATAGACAGATGGGTGGTTGGATGGAGGGAAGGATGAATGGAGAGATAAGCAGGTGGATGGATGGACTAATGTCAGATGAGAAAATGGACAGAAACCTGTTAGAGAAGCTGCTGTACATGGACAGAACTTCCTGTCCGTTGTACGTGTGCCTCACCAAGTGAAGCGGAAGCCAAACAATTCACAAAGTGTCACTGTTATTCATAACGTCACCAAACATGTTGCCAATGACCAGGAAATGCACTGTGGAAAATAATCATCTAAATTGATTGATTTTATCACTGCTGGACTTTTCTGTGAGTATCCCATCTGACTAAATGACTACAATACCTATGCAGGGGGGAAATCAAAGTAAATTTTTAAATTCAGTATAGGGCCCCCAGAAATAAATCTCTATCAATCAGTCAGTATAAGTTTAATGGTAGGAATCCATCTGCAGTCAATTTTATTGTGGTTGGAAATTTCACTGTCATATCTGTGGTCTCTCCCCTCTCTCTCTCTCTCTCTCTGATCCTCAGTAAATGATTATGCAAAACAATCAATACCTTCCACTCACTTTATCTGTCCATCTGTTCCAAATACCCAGTGAGATTACACTGAAAACCCCTTTGACTAAAACTATTGACAGACGCCTCACCTCATGAAAATCAATGCATTCACATCAAATTACCTCCTAAAAACTGCACAGCCTCATCGAATGCTGGGCAAACATTTTAGGCTCCCTAGATTTAATCATTCAAATGTGGTCTTAGATATAGATTTTTTGTTTTCCTCATTAATGTTTCTGTACATATAAAGCACATTTGAGACACCAAATTTCAATTTTAAAAACCTCGAAGAAAGTTTGTATTTCACTGGAGATGGTTCATACAGGTAATATAGCCCTGACAAAGCCCTAATCTGAACATCATCAAGGCTGACTGGGATTACCTGGAGAGATGCAAGTGACCCTGTGACCCTGCTGAACTGTGGCGAGATCGCCAATGTGCTAATAACAACTAAACAGCCAATCATCTTATAGACATATAAAACTGCAGGACAAAGTATCTAATTTTATAGGCAAAGGGTAGTCATTCCAAGTACTGATATGAATTGGTTTTTAACAGTTCACAGCATCTTATTGTAGGCTACATTTTTCAAAATTCAGTGACCTTCCTTCTTGTGATTTTTGTTACCATCGTCACCTCACAGAATTGTTTTAAATTCTGTTTTAAATTTAAATTGTTTTAAATTAAATTGTTTGAACTTATTCACAGTATTTTATATTCTGAAAGTCTTTGTTTTATCCAACTGTCTTTAAAGAGGAACTCGAACATACCGGACATTTTCGCAGCTTTGGTAGTTTTCGGCTCTTTATATTACTCTTTTCCCAAATGCATAAGCAACCAAGATTAGTCGTCCAATTTGTGTTGAAAAAAGAAGACCAAAAACCAGCCCAGCTGCAATGCGATTTCCCCAATTTCTGAAAAGCTAATTACGAATTCATTGTTTGCATATGACATCATTCTGAGACTCTCTGCAGCTCTCTATTCGACATTGACAAACAAGAGTGCATGTTCTGTGCGAAATATCCGAGCTAAAGCTTCGCCTTTGGGTATGTTTTTAATACATTTTATTCACCAAATATAGAATGCCTCAATCTTGCGTAGTTGGAGGCTGTGCGAGGAACATTGTCAAAAATCCCGCTATTGGTGTCGGTGTGAGATCTTGCTCACTGTGAAGACGTTTACTGTGCCCATGACTGAAACAAGCGACATCACCGATGACCAGCAGAAACATCGAAAACTCCACAAAGCCACAAAACTCATACTGCATTTCAGGAGTCAATGCTATTGAGGATGTATTGTAAATGGATAATTGGTTATAAAATCGGACAGTTGACGATGTACGGAACTTAGTGCATGTAATAATTAAATCCATTCAGATGCTGTATTTAAGGAGAGGCTGTTGGTGAGTCCCTGTATTCTAAACTGCATATTTTCATGAAAGAGTTAATTTGCATGTGAGTGAAATAATGCAAAAAAAAAATTTGTTTTGCTTGCCAAACAGGGAACAAGTTAGTTCACTTGCAAACTAATTCCTGTTTGATTGCTGTGATTGCCATTTCTTCCCTTCAATGATTAGTCATCATTTAAGGGCTAATGCTATTCTTAGCCTTTGAACTATATACAGTCTATGCTCTGAAAGGCTTTAAATATTCAGTTTTTCACAGGCTAACATTTGCTATAATAGTGGTCTCTTTACCTCTCAGTATGTATTCGTGCTTGCGTAGATAGCACCATCCCGCCATTCGAACGCAGCTTCTACTTCTGACTCTGATTTGAGTGGCAAAAGAAACCTTATTTTGCATAAAATTTGATGTATTTTTGAGCTTTTGTTGCTTTTGATTTTTTGTGAAGACAAGACGAAGACACAACGTGACCAATCCGATGATGGCTCGATTTAAGCCAACAGGTCTTTGACGGTACGCAGCACGAAGGCTCACTTGTACACTGTAAAGCCACTGCACACAGTGCAACCGAGTCTCAGAATGACGTCATGTGGTCACGTAGACGATCGCACTTTTCAGATTTCTGACAATGTAGGCGCAGAAACAAAGTGCCACTTAAAATGTATTTCATACCCAAATTTTACGAGTCGATTTAAAAATATATATATATAATCCTTCATCTACCATTAAAACAAAAAAAATCGAAACTTCAAACCCCTTTTTTATTGCTCTTAAAGTGTCTATTTTCATTCAGCATATTTCCCTCAGATGCTTAATGTCATACAGTAGTCATCCTAATCACTCTATATAAAGGATTTCAGTGAATCATTCATCTCCTCAGTTGAAGGGCCAAGGCCTCAAATTTGATGAGGGCAAAGGCATCTGCGCTGCTAATTATAAACGCAATGTGATATCGCCGCAGAGACCAAACAGCTGTAATTTAAGGGGTGCCCCTATCAAACACCATGAAATGAATGTGACCTGGTTTGAATTCAGTGAAAGACGGGGTGGAGATTCCCATCGGAGGAGATGAGGCCTACTTTTCATTGCTGCGATGAAATTATCCATCAATTCATGATGTTAAAAGAATATTCTAATGCTAGTGCAACAGTCACTCCGAGTAATTGAAATACTGATTTTATTATTCATTCCGAAAGTCCTGTAATTCAAATTATTAATATAACAGAATGGAATAGAACAGAACATTACTTTACTGGCCAAAAAAGGTCGTGAAAATTTACCAAGAGCCTCATCAAAACCTGAAGTTAAGTTTTCACTCTGCCCCCATAACAAATCTTACCTTATTCACTGGCAAAATATTCACACACTCAGATGTGCAAATGAAACGCAAGATGGTGGAACTCCAGGAACAGTGTCGGGCAGCAAGCAATGCACGTGACAGCAAAGGACCGAGAAGTACGGTCACAAGTGCGGATAGGCTAAGGCCTACCTTGCGGCCTGGTCCTTCGACACATCCCCCCACTTTCCTACCTCCGGGTCCATCTCTGAGAGCTCCATCTCCAGCTGCTCCAGCTCTGCTTCGGAGAGGCTCCGGAGGATGGCATCCTCGTCGATGTCCCGGGGGTCGCTCTTTTTGGACATGTTAGCCTGCAGGGCCGGGCTCCTTTCCTAGTCTATACGGGGGAACCCTGGGGGTGGGGAGGCCAATCTGCGGATGGTGCGGGGATGGAGGGGATAAGAGGCAGGACACAAACAGACGGGTGCAAAGACCTCTGAGACCACCATATTCAGGTAACGACAAAGTGCCCCACAAGACATGAAACGCATAGCAAGGTGGAGGGCGACTGCAAGTCCAACCCTCAAACATAAAGTCCTCGAAACACAGACTTCCAATCCCTCCTGGGAGACTCACGGAATTTGGAGCGGCTCCCTGACACTTGGCAGTGGTCCCTGACCTTCTTTGATCACCTTCAGGAGGTTTATACCCATGCGATGCCCTGACATAGCTGCCATCATGCACCATATGTTTTGGTTGAGTTGTTGGTGGTCAGGCCGAGGTGTTGGTCAAGTAACAAGCATTTTTTTTTAATCTTATGAAGTTTCTCACTCGTACCGGTGAAAGCTTTTGGCACATGATAGAACCGTCTGTCTTCTTCTCAGATCAATTGGAACAAACGTGGATTACCCAAGCGTATAATACCTTGGAGCACAAATGTGGCCCGACTAAACAACTTTTCCATTTGTCGTGCTTACCAGACCTCCATCACCGCTTTACAACAATAATGCTGCAGTATAGGTGACATCACTGTTTCATGTCCTATTGAAAGCAAATGTCACAAATTTGGCTTCTCCTGCTGTCGATTGACTACCAGGGAAACACTAGTGAATTCACAGTGGAAAGATTCCGTTCTTTTTCCCACAGCCTAATGTCATTTGTTTTCCGTTAAGTGATTTCCACAAGGGTGGAATGGAGAGGGTTGACTCAAAGCTGATATAGACTGTTGTCCTCAGCACCAAACCAAAGTCATTGAACACATGAAGGTCCTACACATTAACACACAGCCACTGAACACACCCAAAAGTAGAAAATACAAAAGAAGAGGTGGTTCAAATTAAAACAAAACCAGTATAGATTTGAATCCCAACTGGGGAATGGCTGCTGAAAAGAAAAGCAAACTGTTTGAGAACAAAGTCCTTCATATTAACACTTCAGAATCCTTCAGCTACCCACCGATTCACCAATACACAGCAAAGAAGCACATAAACACGGCTGCTAAACACACTGTCCCAGACACTAAGACGACGTCACTGAACACAACATGCTAACGCACAGCGACTGAGCTCAGCACGGTTCTACACACTTACATGTGCCGTAAACACGCTCGGATATGAAAATAGGTAAGCGGTACTAGTCGCACCTGACTCCAGACCGAAGTCGATGTGAACTCCAGATGGTCACTGCTGTTAAATGCTTGAGCGTGATGGCTAACGCTAGCTGACTCAGGGAATGCCTGGTGAGGTATTAGATGCACCGTGTGCTGTGAATCAGCCCTTAAACATGGTGAGAGATGGAGGCGCACAGATGTAGATGCAATTACACAGTACAAAAGGAAGAAAAAATCCCTGTGATGTAATTTAACTGAGAGATGAGGTGGGAGAAGGAGGGAGGGAGTAAAACAGATGAAAAGGGTGAAGAGGACGGGAAAGAGAGAGAGGGAGAAAAAGATGGCGGGAGAGACAGAAAACCAGCTCCACGACTTTAACAGCGAGCGGCAGGGTTACGGTTTAGTGTTCCGTGGAGGAGGAGCTCCGCACAGCATGCGCTAATTTATCACCGGTCGCAGGCGCCCAGCCGCAACCTCGCCCACCTCGCCCAGCTGCCCCTCCACCGCAGACGCGGGGTCCCTGATAACTGGGGAACACGCCCGGGCCAGGAAACTCACTCAAATACTAATCGCAATGCAGCAGGAACACAATTCTGCACAAGCATCCTGTTGTACAGTCCTCCTCAGTCAAAGCAGCCAATTTTCAAGAAAAATTACTATGCTTAGCATTAGTAGGCCAAGCGGGAACTGCCATATCTTGCTGTACAACACAATGACCTGCCAAAGCTTTTCTCTCTGTGCTGTACCTTACATTACAATGCTTCTGTGTAACGCTAGTTACCATCAACAGCAATAGCTTGCGACATCACACAGTAAACGACAAAAATTGCAATTCAGCTCAGCCAAAGACTACAGCATGTGATATATCACAGTGAAGCACTGCAGCCTGTGATATAGCACAGTACAAGACAAGCCTCCTATATCTCACAAGTGCCACTCCTTGATCAGTTACAACGTAACGTAAACATAAAGCCTTATATTGTAACATATCACAGTAACGTACTGTAGCTTGTGATATATCAGGGCAAAAGCCTAAGGCTTGAGACATAATACGGAAATAGACAACCGTTTGCGATATATCCCAGTAAAGCCAAAAGCTTGTGACAGAGCACAGCGAAACAGGAGAGTTTGTGATACATCACTACAGAAGTCCAAAGCTCAAAATATATCACAATAAACAGACATAGCTAATGAATCGCAGGGAAACCGAAAAACTTCTGATGCATCTCAGTAAAACACTGCAGGTTGTGAAACATCACTGTAAAGCCCAAAGTTGTCATAAATTGTGAAAAATCGCAACTGTTTTCTATAATAGACAGAAAGCCAAGTCCATTGAACTAATCTTCACCTTCTCTTGACACGGTATTCACCTTCTGGTGGTAAATGAGAGCGACCCAATGTGCTGCAATGGAGAATATAAAGGGGGTGACAGTAATGGTGGAGGGGGGGTGGGGGATCGGTTATGCATCGCTAAAATCTTCCGCCCCCACAAGTACACATGTTGCGGAAACTGTAGTGCTTGGATGAAGGTTTAACTCAGTTAACACTTTGCCAGCAAATTACCTCTTGCACATGATGCAATCTGGGGACAAGGCACGCAAAGTTCCGGAATGCGCAGTCACTGTCTGAGAGGGGCGGGCCAAGACAGAGTGCCACTCAATCACACTTTTGGCCTCTGATTGGATATCAACAGGCCAGGTAATTGAATCCCGTCAAACTGATGAAAACTCCCTGGCAACCAATAATATTGACTGCAAATAGCATTCAACTGAGTTCAAGGATGTCAAAAATGGATTTTTTCCCCCAAGCATTGCTTTATGCCACCTTGACATTTCAAACTGGTGGTCATCTTAAATTGAAATCATGAAAAAATATTGGATTTTTGACTATTAAAATTTTGAATGAAGCTAAGCAGGGCAAACCAAAATATCTCCGGGTATCCAACAGTCACTTTTTGAAAGTCGTGACATCCTATCATTTGGTCGACAAATAAGTTTTAAACACAGGCTGTATAAAAAGATGGATGCAGCACTCGGGTCTGAAAACTGAGGCCAATGAGGAAATCTCCTGAATTTGCATTCCATTTAATGGCCATCGGATGGCGACGTCAGTGATTGCAGAAAGAAGTTCAATCTTATAGAAGTCTATGAGAAAATGGCCCTACTTTCCCACCTGACAAATTTCAAGTCTCCTTCGATATATCGTGATGTTCATTTTCATAAATTATGGCCCCAAATAGACTAGAATAAAGGGTGAAGCCAGAATTTGCTTTAGGGGCGTGGCTATCCTCTGGTCCTCGTCTGATACGGTCAGATCCAACCGTAGATCCACCCCTCACTCCTCCCCGGATATTCAATTCACGCTCTCGTCCAATAGGAATGACATCCGATTTCAAAATGACAAAATGCAAAATTCAAATAGCCAAAATCAAAGCTTCCTAAATGGTGTGCTGAAACCAATGGGTGACGTCACGGTTGCTTTGTCCATCTTTTTATAGAGTCTATGTTTGTAAATGTTATCCCACGATTAAATAATTCCTAAAACTGATTTTACACAGAGTTTTTTGTGGCCAGGGTGAAAAGGAGCAATGGTCCAAAAAACAGAAGTGAGTTAATTAAAAAAGTATTGGCGTCATACTTAAAAATGTTATTTTTATTACTTTTAGCTGAACAAGATAAATTTAAAAATGAACGGCCTAAGAGAAAATAATTCAATTTGCCAATATTTCACAGGTACTTTAAAAAGTAAGTATTTCCTATTTGAGAGAAAAAAAGGCCAAAATGTTGTTAGAACCACAGCAATTATCTAGCCCCAAACCAAGAAATATATTTACAGTCATTTAAGTGGTGTGACAGGCCAATGTCATCTTACATTCCATAATAATACTTTCAAATACATTACAAAGATCTGGAGATGTCCTAAAATTAGCAAATATTGCCATCATTGATTGCCTTTTAACACTTTAAAAAGAAGAGTTGACTTCCAGAATGTTTGCTGCATCAGTGCTCCAAAATTCAATTGCTTCTTAAAATCTGCAAGCGGCCATTATTGTTACATGAACAAGTAGAATGGGCACCGGAAAGCATCCTAATGCAGCATTAGATCATGAAGTTAACAGCCTTCTAATGGCCTATTTGTGATGACAGACACTGAACGGTTGAAGAGGGAGGCCCTCAGGACGAGGGGGACCGGAGGACTTTTATGGGGGTGCAGGTTGGTATTACTTGCCGCTGAGCACTTTCTAATAAAACTTACTATCCTTTTCCACAACACAGTCCAGCACCGCTAAATAAATGCCACCAGGAGAGAATCATGACATCATCCCTCCCTCCCTTCCCAAAATAATTTTTTAAAAATTCTAAATGGACTCTCTTTCAACTTGGAGGTGGAATTCGGTCACTTTCAGAATCTTCCAGAATTTGTCTGCACCAAAAAAAATAATAAAAAAATAACAGATCAGATTGCATGTGACTCTAGGCCTGATCTACCATGATTCTTGGCCGTTAAGTTTTTTGCCAGCTAGGATCATTTTTGCTGAGTTAGCAGGCTTTTTCGGTCATTTTCACTTTTGCTGAGGCTCGACAAACTTATTCCCGGATGTTCTTACACCTGACGTGACAGTTTGAACACTGTGAAGACCGGAGACGTGCACTGTGCCGCGTAAACATGATGTTTAGTGAAGATTGGCGTAAGCGTATTCTCAGGTCTGACAGGATGACAGCAGCTGAAGTTGTAAATTCTGAGAGTTTGGGTTCCAAGACTCTGCTCTGCCTGCCCACAGAGCCAGTGAGTCAATGCACAGCCCTCATGACCTCTGACCTTTCCAGGGTGTCCCTTGCACATGTACTGTGACAGACCATGGACCAGGTTGGCTCTCCTCCAGTGGCTCTCGAAGCCCAGTGATAACTGTCGGGATTGTAGATTATAAAGCCTTTTGTGCCAATAAAAAAAGTCCATCTATAACCATTGGCAGATATTGCAGAATAACTGCACATAGAGGGTGTTCATCCAGCATTTTTTCTTCACAGCAGATAAATAAATCAAAGACGTGTCACAAAACAATTTTAGATTATTAGCCTAACATTCAGGCTTTGTGAAACACACCTAAAACAAATTAAATCATTTTAATTCATGGCATAGTTATTTTTTAACGACTTTTCATATTAAAGCAGAGGGAAAAAATGATGGGATTATTTAAAAAAAAAATAAAAATCAGTATTAGTATTTTGTTGCTTGCCATTGGGCTTTTATGACAGCCTGAATTCACTGAGGCATTGACTTCCATCAAGCTGGTTACAACTTTCTTGATTAGCAGTTGACAGATCAGCTTTGCATGCTGGGGCTTTGTCATGAACCTTTTTTTTCTTTCTTTTTTTGTGGTTTTCACCATAAAATTTTCAATTTGATTGTTGTTGGACTGTTTGCTGCTATGCCTTTCCTGAAGAAAACCTTTCACACTCTTTGCTCTGTGGCAAGAGTCATTCTAAAAAATTACTTCATCATCGCCAAACCTATTGTCTATTGATGGAATCAGAAAATGGTCCGAATTTTGAGGAAATGACGGCCATCTCCCCTGGTCCTTTACCTGACATGCCACCCCATATCATAAATGAATGGGAATATTTGCTTGTTTTCTTCAAACAGTCATCTTTATATGTTCCATTGGAATGACACCAGAGAAGAGTTCCAGCAACATCGCCTTGGCAAATGAGTGACTAGTCATTGAAAATAACTTTCATCCAATCATCCAAACTCCATTAGTGCTTTTCTTCAGCCTGCTGTAAACTTGCTTTCTTCTATTTAGGTGTCAGTGCTGGTTTTCGTTTGGCTTCTCTGTAGGTAAATCCCATTTCATTCAGCCAATTTCTTACAGTTCTATCACAAACACTGACTCCTATCTCTGCCCGTTTGTTTTAAACTTGTTTTGTTGCTCACTATCTATTTTGAAGGGACATTGCTTTGAGTTTTCTGTCCTGATGCTTTGATATATTCCATAATCAACCTGCACGTTTTCCTTTAACAACCTTCCCACTTTTTATACTTGCACCAAATTTTTGGCACAGCTGACAGGGAACAACCAACAGCACTGCCGCCTCCCTGCAAGAAGGCCGTGGGTTCGAATCTGGCCGGGAGCTTTCCTGTGTGGAGTTTTCGTGTTCTCCTCGTCTTCACGTGGGTTTCCTCCGGGTTCTCCGGTTTCCCCCACAGTCCAAAGACATGCACATCTGGTTAGTTTGGAGACACTAAATTGCCCAAAGGTATGAATGAAATGTATGTTGACATGAGATAGCTGATAATTTTCTGAAAGTACTGTTGAACAATAACAATTGAACAATAACTGTTGAACAATCCTTTCCCTAGTTTCAGTTGCCATCTCTCTTGTTGGTGCCGTGTTTCTGCCCAGTAACTAAAGTCCAACACCTCGTTAAGGTCCGCAGGCACCCTTTTTTAATTGCAGACTAATTTGTATATGCAGGGTTGCGCAGGTATTTCTTTTAGAAATGCCAATGACAAGGTAATTTCATAAATCTTTCCTCAATAATGAGTGATTCCATATTTTTCCTTTATTTGTTTATGAAAAAAATATGCCATTAATCAAAATAATTTCATCTGATTGGTTTGAAGTGTGTTTCATGAAGCCTGAATGATAAGGTCATGAACCAAAACAGTAATGTCTCATGTCTGCGATTTGTTTCTCGCTATGAAGTAAAAAAGCTGGATGAACATCCTCTATGTGAAGAAAATGGTAAAAATCCAAAAATTCTTTGCATTGAACCAATAATTTTTAAAGCAACTGTTTTTTTTTTTTTTTTTCCTCCGAGATCCACAAATGAATTAGTCAAAGGCCGGAGCTCCGCAGTCACACACTGTAGCCTCCATAAATCTGAGAAACCAGTATGTTGAAGATATCTCCACTTCTTATGCATGCCTGGGCTAAGAGAATATTTGACAGGCAACAAACAAGACATCAAACTACGGCAAGGATTAAGGAAAATTGGAGTTAATCTATGATGATGAGGCAGGATTAAATCCTTGAGAGCAGTGGAATCTGATCCTCTCCCAAGATGCCCCAAGCCAGACCTATCAATCAGACTGGCTCCATTTCAAAGACCCCTAATGTAGGTAGATCATGTCTTTGATGAGTTGCTTCAGGTGTGCTTGAGGTCTAAGACAACAAAGACCTGATTCTGGCTGGTGGGCCCCCAGGAGAGGGTTAGGAACCACTGGCTTTGAGAAAATCTTGAGTTCATGCTGTTGCTCATAGGAAGACATCTTAGGACATGAAAGTGGTTTCTAAGATCGTTATGAAGGTTCCATTGCAGACTATCGATTTATAACACAGTACATTTCAACACTGTGACTCGAAGCAGAACTCACATTTCCAGGCTTCAAAGCAGAGCAGGAGAATTGGCTCAAACACAAGCAGACATCATCTTCAGCAATTAAAGGTGATAGAACATTTCTGTCATTTCTGCTTATGACATCATAGTGACTTCCAACAAAGCACGGGTTCCGATACAGCTCATCAACAAACAAAGCGGCAATCCACGGTTTATGACATCACAGCAAGTTTCTATTGACCTTATTCGTCACAGAATCAGGGACATCAGACGGCTGGTCATTATGGGAGTGAAATTCCATTTAAGCAAGCGACTCAGTGGCGATCCAGTAGCTGTAAAATGAATAGGCAGAGTCGTCTATTTTTCTCTGCTAGCTTGGTAGGTTTATTGCCACATCCTAAAATCAAAGCATTATGGGGAGTATAGCGTGTGGGGGGAGAGAATGTCGTAAAATCTGTCTTGCTTTTAATTTTCCTTGGCAAGCTAGACACTTATGGCAATCTTTTTATATTCACCTGAACTGGCTTTTTGTCTAACTGGAAATGAAGTTCCAAGAAAAACTGAATATGGAAGTAGGTAAAGTAGGCTGCATGAGGTCAAGATGCAGAAATACACGAGATGAAGCACAAGCTCGTAAATAAACAAAACAGCTGCCCATTATTTATGGCATCACAGTGACAGTTAGAGGAAGGGTTACGATTAGGCACAAGGTTCATCCACAAGTAACAGAGTTGCCCACTGTTTATGACATCACAGTGGCTCTCTATTGAGGACAGGTTCCAATAAGGCGCAATTCTCATCAGCAAACTCACTGTTTATGACAACACACTGACTCTCCATGAGAGGGAGTCACTATAAGATATAAGGCTCACCAACAAACAAAACAGCCTCCTGCTATTTATGACGTCACAGTGACTCCTTGTAAGAGGAAGGGCTTCAATAAAGCAAAAGGCTCAAACCAGCAAACATAACAATTGCTCTCAGTTTATAACATCATAGTGACTTTCTATGAGAGGAAGAGTTACTATAATACAGAAGGCTCATAAACAAATAAAACAGCTTCCCATTATTAATGACACCACATCGACTCCCTACAGAGGAAGGGCCCCAGTAAGGCACGAGGCATATCAACAGCTGCCCACTATTTTTAACATCACAATGAGTCACTATAAAGGAAGGGTTGTGATAGAGCTCAAGACTCGTCAACAAATGGAATAGCTGCCCACTGCTTATGACATCACAGCACAGGGGGTCAGGTGGCGCACTGGAGCCTTCTGGGACTTCACAATCACAAACAAATGGCAGTCATGGAATTTTTATGACTCCAAAGAATAAAGTGATGGGATTGCTCATTTGAAATTTTTTTCAGGCCTAAGATCACAAACGTGATTAAAACATTCATAAGCGAAACCTCTAATGGTGATGTCACAGTCATTAGTGGTTATTGAAACCAAATGGAAGAGTTTGTTTCGAAAACGCAATAAGTGCTAAAATGACAAAAATTGAAATGGCGCCACAGAGCGATGGCCCTGTGCTTCTTACACATGGAGCAAAATCTGTTTTTAGAAATTCATACTGTCAGGCATATTTTTTCATGGTAAAAATTGGTGTTTTTCCATAAAATGCAATAGGCTCCAACATAGAAAAAGCTGATTTACTCAAAATGAGTAAAATGGATAGATTGCTTTTGGAAACGAACTCTTCAAATATTTAAGGACATTTAGAATTTAAAAAAAATCCAAAAATGTACTTCAATTGGTTAATTTTCAGGCACCTTTAGTGACTATCACTTGCAAGACTGGTATGACATGTTAAAAGATGATCATAAAGCTGCCAAAAAAATAAAAAATAAAAAAATACTCTTGGGCTTTATAAATATTACTTAAGGTTAACCAGGACATATGCAAAGAACACAGCTATAAAAAAAAAAAAAACTTACGTCAATGTGTGAATGAATGAGCAACAATATTCACCTTTTGCATATCAGTGCAAATGCACATTACAGCTATCAGCCTTCATTTTTGTAGAACAGGTTTTTTTTTTCTTTTGCATTTCCATCTTTAAAAACAGAGAGAGGGGTGAGGGAGTTCATATTTCAGGAACTGAATACAAGGCTGTAAACCCTATTTAATCATATAAACATCTCCCGAGCCCCGGGTATTAGGGCACACAGAAAAGAAGCACAACTTATACTGACGTGATGGAGGATATTGATTTACCGATGTCTAATGTTAGGGGATTGCACATGACCCCACACCATGACACACACACACAGCGCTCTGTCCCGACAGCCGCAAACATATTGCATCCCGCGACCAAAGGGTTATAAAATTTCACATGGCTCCCAAGGCCACGCCCCCGACCTCATCAGCTTGGTGTGAGATTCTGAAAACCATCCCCAGAGTCATTTTTAGCCTCTACAGAATTAGCAACTTCAATTGGTGCAAATTACCCCTCCCACCACATTCAATCCCCCCCGCAAACCATCCAGCCTGTGTTCCCCAACCTCATCCCTGGAGCCCAACCCCCCCCCCCCCATCTGTTCCCCCAAAACAAATTCCCCAATCATATAAGAGGAAAAACAAACAGGGATAAACCTCAATCGCTCTGCTAGTGAAATCCCACAATGATGCACGCCAGCTGGGTAAACATTCACGGCAGTGATTGCATCACATCAAGACCCACGCTGAGAGACTTTATACGCAAGGGTCAGCAACCGTCAGGTTTATTGAGAAACCGGAGACGCTGTCCTTTATGCCTCAGCAAATGTACAAGGCGACAAGCCCCGGGCTGGGACCGCCATACTCAGAGACCACGGATGTTCCCGGAGATTTATCTTCCTATAGATTAGCTCTAACAAACCATAACCAAAGCACATCTCATTCAACAGCTGGGTATGTCCTTGGGCCGCTATTTAGCAAAGCCAGGGTTATCAAGTTTGGGTCGAATTGGAAAGCTCCATGACAGTGAACCTCCAGTAGTGGGGCAGGGCCAGTCAGGCGCATGTCATTCACTGTAAAACGCCCTGCAGGAGCTCAACTGTCAGGCTGCACGCACCGCTAACCCATAGCGGCAAAAAATTCTGCAAAATTAAGCAGATTCACCCAATCACAGGACAGCGAGCGCTCATTCCCACGACCGCCAAAACCCACAGGAAGGGCGCTGACCGATCAAATCGGTTTTCTGATCAAAGCACGTCAATGACAGCGCCAATGTAAGGCATGGTCTCAGTTCTTTGGGTGGGATCACCGCTACCCCCAAAGGCACAGACGCGAACGCGCCGCGGTCGTAGACCCGCTGCGGTGTGCAGTGAGGAGAGGTGTGGGTAAAAGCACAGCAGCACGCATGCAAACATGCCCCCGTGTGGAACGAGTGACAGTAAAAGAGAGGGAGAGAGAGACAGTTTCCCACTTACCTTCACACCGCGTCTGTGCTGCTGTCCTGCACAAGACAACGCCGGCAGCTGGAACCAGAGACTGATCTACACCCACCCCCCCCACCCCCCCGTCCTGCCCCCCAAACCCCCCTCGACACCCCACCCGACACCCTTCATCCACCTACACCCACCCAGGTTCTGGTTCCCACTCTCCCTTTTCTCTCCTCGAGCCCCCCCCCCCCTGGTACACTTGCTGAGGCAGACATACCAGGACCGTGGTGTGAGAGGTCAGCGTTTTGTTACTCGGGGCTCCGAGAGAGAGAGACATGGTGCAGGGAGGGAGGGAAAGAGAGAGGGCGGGAGGGACGCGCCCTGTGTGCTTATCACCAACGAACTCAATGGATCGAAGCGCGCCAGCAGGAGAAACAGTGACATCTAGTGGCAGCAACAAAGTAAAACAACTACATGCGAAAACAACCCTCTTGATTTGCAGTGCCTTATGCACCATGTGGTTCAGGGGCAAAGGGTTCATACTGCAGAAATGACCGGCCTGTGACTGTGGTGCTGGCCTGCTCACCAATCAGCCATAACATAATGTCCACCTGTCTGATAATCTGTAGGTCCTCCTTTTTGCACCAAACAGCCCTGACCTTTCAAGGCATGGAATCCACTAATCATCACTCAGTTTTTGAGAAATAACTTTTAAAAAATTCTCGGTCCTAGCTTCAACACTGGGGCCAACTTTTCAAGGGCCAATAAAACGGACAAAAATGATTCAATCAAAAATCCGAAAAAAAAAGAAACGTCTGGAGATGTGGTCTAGTAGTATGTTACGGCAAATTAATACAAAAATTCATCAGGCCAAAAAGAAGATAAAAATGTTCCGGTCGACGGACGGGCAATCAAACCCCCATCCAGTGGAAGGTCCATCCAGGGAGTCTCCCTGCTCTACAGGCCTCTAAATGACCAAACATCTGGACAAGAAGAAACGAGCGACGCAGAGCGTGGCCTACGCCCCGCCCGTATGTTGATGACGCAGAGCGTGGCCTACGCCCCCGCCCGTATGTTGATGACGCAGAGCGTGGCCTACGCCCCCGCCCGTATGTTGATCAAGGGTATATTGAGATGGCTGCTGTGGCGGCCATATTAGATATCGCACAACGCTGGTTTTCGAAAGGAACCTTCTACTAGCCACTCCCAATACGCCATTAAGAAATGGCATCAATTCGACGAGGGATTCTATAGTTATCCCACGGAAACGGAAAGTTACCAGACGGACGACGGACGGACGACGGAGGGACATGGTGTCAACATCACGCCCCCTTTCCTCTTTGGAGGGCGGGGGCATAAAAAAACTAGAATGTGCTTTTACTCGTAAAAACAGATGTGTTTGCATAACCAACCAGACGGACGGACGGAGACGGACAGACGGAGACGGACAGACATGTACGAAAGGGCACCACAGCAGGACCTGAGTCGGAAGTGTGCAAAGTTTTCTGATGATTATGCACATGATTTTGGAGTAATGCTCCAGAGGAAACTTGATCACATGCAGACAGACTGACAGACGGATGGACAGACGGGCACAAAACTGAAAGTCACCACCTTCAGGACCTGAGTAGTAAGTACACAAAGTTTTATTCAGATCATGCAAATGGTTCAGGAGTTACGCTCCGGAAACTAAGTGGGAACGCCGACGCGAACGGGAACAGAGCCGAGCCTAAAACAATACGTCTCCCCTCCCTCTCCGGGACACTCACAAGCGACAGGAGGCTATGAAAATTGTAGAGTGGAGAATACAGTGTAGAACTGTGTCAACATACCTGCCATAATCCTCAGCCATATACAACTCTATGAAAGATTTGTTAACCCTTTCTAGACTGGGCTTTTTGGGGCTTCCTGGGGCCGGGGCTGGTAACGCTGTTTAGTATATTGATTTCAATATAGAGCCTAAAAACCACCTTAATAATGGAAAAACCTCACATTAAATTACATAAGATATTGTAAATATAATGGAATAAGTATATGCTAACGAGAAAATCTGGAAACTACATCGATGAAACCAAAATTGGCGATTTTTTTGTCAGACATAGCCGTTAGGAAACTGTTGCCATGGAAACAGCGAAGACGGTGGATTTGACTTATCGGTATAAAACTGTTCCCAGGCAAGTTTTAGGAAAAGTCACCAAGTTCGGTGGTCTTAGCTTTTGGTGGTCTAGATAGGGTTACCTGCTAACCCATGAGGGACCAGTGGCCGGGACGGGGCCACAGACTGGCTGCATTGGTTGGATAACTGCCTGACTCCGACCCCCACACCAAGAACGGGGTAGATCGACGATGGCGTTTTTGAGTTAATGCGCGGAATATAAGTGTGGATGGACGCTGCGTGTGATGACAACACCCCTTTGCCCCTTAGTCTGGGCTGAGGGATAAAATATTGCTCATACAAAGCGCCTGTCTATCAATGGCAGCCGTCATTTTTCTGTGAAATCCTTTTATTTCCACATCCACTGGCTTTCTCCGCTACGAAGGAGGCAGAGCTCGCCCTCGCAATGACGCATCATCACACCACTTCTGCAGCTGCCAATTAGCTGTCATCAGAGAACCGATGAATCAAATATTACAGCAAAGTTAAAATCCATAACGAATTATACGACTAAAACAAGATGTGTTTGTGAAACACCGATGCCCCCGTACATAACATGCTAACCATTAAAGGCATATCATGAGTCAATCAAAGGTTAAAGGTCAAGGTCACAAGGTCAACATTCATTACCTCATCAGAAAGGCCTTACCCTAAGGAATACATATGCCAGGTATCAAATGCCAATTACAAGCTAATGAAAAGTTATGGCCCATGTTAAAAGTTTGTGTCACCAAACTTCATGCTCCAAGGTCAAGGTCACAAGGTCAAAAGTCATGACCCCATCTGAAATTCCTTCTCACAAGCATTGCATATGCCAAGTATCAAAGTCCTATCATGAGCTGATCAAAAGTTATAACCATGGCAAAGTGCGGACAGACAGACGGACGGACGGACGGACAGGTGAAAAAACTATGATGTAAAAAATGTAAAAAAACATTCATAAAAAATGTTTTCATAAAGACATTTAGACAGAACAGAATAAAAATCAAATGGAGAGCCGCAAAAATTGCAATGGGTACTTTCACGGAGTGAGCACTGTAAACTACGCCAGACCGTAACCAGAAGGGGCCAGCGTAGGTGCAGGCCATCATTCCAGGCTCGCATTTACACACCAAATTCTACTAATCAAACATTAGAGCCATTGCTAAAGTCCTTAATTAGTAGGATCAAGTGTGTTACTGCATGGCTGACATAAATGCCTACACCCAGACTCCCCCTCTCTGGATAAAGAACAGAAGTTCTGCGCTACATGCTCTGACTCTCCCATCGGAGGAACCGTGGGTCACTGCTGTGGAACAACTGTCGGAGCAGAACATAAAATTCAGTCGAAACAAGATGGCCACCCCAGCAAAGAGGGAAGTCCCACCCAAGTCCCATCAACATTTTAATCTCCGCTGGGGTGAAATCTGCTGCATGACAGATGCTCAATTAAGTTTAGAATGTCAGGTTTCTTTAAAATCATGCTTGTGTGTTTTAATTTCACAACAGAAACACAGATTAAGAACGTGAGAAAAAAATAATCACATTTTCTCTCCTCCTAAACAAAAATGGTCCATTTTAACATTTCAGTCTGCGGCAGTGTACAGTGGAGCTCGAGTCCATTCAAGGCTGATCTTGTAGCGACGACCATCAAATCCAGAGGTGCAAGAGAAATTCCTGCTAGCCTCGTTTCACAGTCTCCAACAAATAAGCCATGGTGACAGTCAGAATCATTTAAAACAGAAGACAAATAAAAGGACAGATAAGGCATTTGAAATGGTGTCAGACAGTGAAAAGAAACAGACAGCGATGGAAATCAGAGGAAATCCTGGGATGTCCCAGTTTACTTGTTGCAGAATTGTCCCAAATTCCCCCACGTCACCCGCTAAGTTGCCGCCATGCTCTGCTTGATCACGATTTTCTGGCGGCCGCCCCGGGACCCCCCGTCGCTAGAGAAGCTTCCGGAAGCATTGGGTAACCCGTGGGCGGCTACATACTTCTTGTAGGCCTCGCGAATGATCTTGAAGGCGCGTGTGTTGGCGTAGGGGATGTCGGTGACGGGGTCGCGGTAGAGGGCGGGCTTGTGCGTCACGGGGCACACCTCCTGGATGGGGGGGCGGGGCGGAGGGGAGTGAGGGAACACCTGCTCGAAAGCGTCGTCGTCGCTGAAGGTGATGTAGGTGCGGGAGCACAGGCCTCCTGGGAGCTGCTGGGTAGAGGACGAGGAGGAGGAAGGGGTGGGGTCAGATGGAGGGGGGGCAGTGGACAGGGTCTGTGGGGTGTCCTGGTCCAACCTGGAAAAAGGAGGAGAGGATGACATGTTGACCATTTTTATGTCTAAGACAAACTGGTATATGCAAAAGGTAGAAGTACACTAGCTGCACCCCTGTGACAACCCAAAACAGTACTGGACCGAAATTTCTCCATAGAATGTGTGTGCAGCAACCATATTAGAGTGTTGGTAATATGAAGAAAAAAAAAAAAGGAAGTGCAATAGGAAACAGACATTGTTTTTGTACAGCCTGAGACAGTTCACTGATCTTACTCCACACATTCTCCATGCTATAGTGAACTGGATTCAGACACAAAAACAGGGGGTTTAACAGGAAGGCAATTTGAGGAAAAGCACTGTATTCAAATCTAGCCACCTGCTTTGGTCCTGCTCTGAATTGCAAAACGACAAATGAAAAAATTAAAAAATAAAGACGGACCAAAAACCAGCCCAGAGGAACCCCGAAAAACCTTTTGACAAACACGGCATGGGCAGATAGGATGGAAATGGGAAATGCAAGGTTTTGGGGCCATACCCCTCCACGTCCACGTTCTCCTCCTTCAGGTGGGCATCGGTTACAAGGGGCATGAGGACGGAATGGTAGCGGATGGTGGGGCCTTCAAACCGCCTCTTTTTATCAACATGCTTCTTCTTATCTGCCTCCAAACGCTCATAGTTCTCTGCAACGAAACACAAGATGCAAAACACACAAAAAAAAAACATTACTCATGAAAACAAATGTCTCTCCAGACCACTCCCCAGCAACCCCTAAATAAGAAGGTTTCAGTAGAGTTGCACAATAAATTTATCACGATGATCGTAAGCGAAATAATGACTCCCGCCATGGGGGGAGCAGACAAGCTTGCTCTTTTCATTTTCCACGAGTCATGCCTGATGCAGTTTTGAAGTAACAGCTGCCAAAAATCAAAGACCATCTGAAATGCTTCCAGAAAAAACCATATGAAATGCTTCACCAGGTGAAGTATTTCTCAGTGAAGTGAATAACAGAGCAGCGTTAAGGTCTGCAGAATCATCACCTTTCCAACAGGTGCTCTCACCTCATTCCAATTTACTTAGCTGAAACAGCAATCAAACACTTGATTCGCTCAATTACCACTTAGAATCAACAAACAGTCCAACTTACAAATGTACTTTGATAGTGTTTCCGTTTGTTGCATGTTGAAATTTAAATAACACAGGAAAAGCTAAGATTAGCCTCACTGCATTTGCTGAATAATTTCTAGGGAACAATCGACCTTTCATGCGAAGGCGAAAATAATTCTTAAGTCACATTCAATACGCTAAATGAACCGTTCTTCACATTGCTAGGCCCACGTATATATTTTGACACTTGAAAACCAGGGCCATCTTGAAATGAATGCATTTTGAGTGAATCTTCAATAACTACAAAAATGCTGCAATGAGAGACTGAATTCAGAGGAGGTTTATTTAACCAGGTTTATTTATTTAATTTATTCTAGTTTTTAGTACTCTTTCTAACATGGAAGCCTGGTTAGTTCTGTCAGCTTCTCATTATCATTTTTTAATCATTAACTCTCTCCCTACAGAATACTTTCATATAAAATTGTCGTGTTTGTAAGGAATACTTTTCCCAAAAATGACACAATATATAGTAGTGAAGTACAGGTGGTCCATGACCGCGATCGTCAACTGATTTCTTGTTTTCTTCGGACTGTGAATGGCAAACCACGCTGCAGGCACCAGCTTACCGTGGGGAATGACTTTAAGGGTACATATTGGTTGTGATTACTAAAATGGCTAAATAAACTACATGATATTTATACCAAGTACACAGGAACAAGCTAACTATGTAAAGGTGAGGGAAGATGTCCAAGCTTGCTGGTGATTAGCAGAGTACAAAACACAGCTTTCTTCCCTGTAGCATAACAATGTGGAGAACATTTTGTTACGCGTGTCGAACGCGACTCATGAATTATCGCATTCGAATAAAATGGTTGACTGTCAGCCAACAAGTAATCTGGAAAACGCCGTCAGGCAAATCTATGCCGTTTTACGTTCATTTAAATTTCAAAGTGTGTTAAAAAAAAAAGCTATTAAAAAACTTAGTCTATTGATTCAAATTAATAATTGAACGAGGGAAGTGTCTAATTGCTAATTCAGCAAAGTATATGGGAACAGGGTGAAAGCTATTGCTGGTTAAAAGCTGATAATTCAGCAGACCTTAATATTGGCCCATTAAGCATGTCACTGAGAAATACTTCAGTCAGTGAAGTTCTTTTCCGGAAGTATTTCCAGGGTTCTGCCGATGCTGGTTGCTTATCGTCATGATAAGTTGATTGACGAGCACGAACGAATAGGAAGGATAAGGGGACAGACTGCAAAATGTTCATTCGTGCTCGTCAATCGACTTATCTTGACTTTCAAGATGGAGGCGACTGGAAACTACCTCAAGGTGCTGTTTGCATAAAAGTCTTTTTTAATAAACTACCTGTGCATTTTCAAAGTTCTCAATGCCTCGTTTTAAATGTCAGGGCCCTCGGAATTCTACCGATGAAGTGTGGAGCTACTTTGAGCCTTGTTAATTGAGCCTTGTTAGTGATTTCTTTGCATGGCAACGCTATTCCCAATTCACTACCATTGTAAGCCTGTTGGGAGCTTCAAATAAAAAGCCATGCATTTCGAAATGTTGCGTGCGTACGGAGGTGGGGTATTCGACAAAAGTTAGTTCTGGTTATCATGTTTCAATACACCCCAAGACAATTTCACATCGGAATTCTGCTTTAAGTCACTTAACCCGAAGTTAAATGTTCACCAACCCTGTCACCATGGGCTTAACATTCACATTCTTCACTCAAGAGACACAATCCCTGACGGAATGTCCCAGTCGCAAAAGTTTCATCCCTAATTGCATGTCTCGCTCCTACGATCCCATCTACAGATTGGTTCAAAGAGGGTCACTTGGTTCAAGTATCAAGCAGGACACAGACAGAAAAAAAAATTAGCCATTTTGTGAGCTACATGAATTCAGAAGCTTCTAAAAATTGTGCCGTTTTCTGCCACAATTAACGTGGATGGGGAAATGCACAATAATTGCACTGAACAATGAAAGATGATTCTCGCATCTAAACGAATTAACACCAAGTTGCTAATTGGGAAATGTAAATGGGAAAAGGTTTGGAGAAGGTATGGGTAATCCTCCGATGGCAAGTCCAGGGTGCAAGAGTTTAAAAAAAATCTGCAAAAACGCTACGATGAGAGATGGAGTTTGGACAAGTTTTTGTTTTTAATTCTTTAGATTATCATCATTTTTTTCAATTTAACAATGAAGCGCATTGTGTCTGTCAGCTCTTCTCTGTCCCTTCATAATCATTACTGGCAACAGGCGAAATCGCTTGATTGTCATTTGGAGCATATTATACAGGAGCAGATTTAGGGTTGGCCAGTTGAGCCGACAGTTGAGCCTACAATTAGGAGGAGTTCTAATTTCCTGGAGGCACTTCAAATGATTGTCGTAATTTCAAACCGCATGTATGTTTCAAGAAGAAATGGGACACAACTGTGTACACACACCCCACAGCGACAAGTTGTCTCATTCCGCTTTGCGATCATTGCAATTCGATAACGTCACAGCCCTAGCTTAAAGTCCCCCCCCCTCAATCAACTAATCCGTGGATCATGTGCATACCGAACCATGAAGAGGGATACGTGCAGATTACAGATCAACGATGATGCGTTGCACCAATAGTTATTATTAGACTGAGTAACATGGTTCTGGTCAATGAATTTACGATGCAGGAAATGTAGTGTTTTACCGTCAAGTTCCTGTTTATTTTTCAGCCCGTTAGCACAAAAAACTTCAGCGGTGAATTTTCATTAAGTTTCCTTGTGTTTGAGGCACTTTTTTGTGCCAAAACTTACAAAAATGCATGGAAATAAGATTCATTTCTGAATGATACCAGCATCTTGCTTTATTAAAATCATCTATCCAGTCTCTTTGATGCCCAAATCCTGAGTTATAAAGCTATAAACAGGGGTCCTGTATAACTGGCAAGGATAGGCTTGATTTGGTATCAGTGCAGAGGGGTTAATAAGCGATATGGGGAACATCTATCACTTGTTCAGTAAGACAGAAAGGGTTTTTAACCATTATTTTCCATGATAAATTAAGACAGTGCATATCTGGACACCGTTTGCATTGGCACGTTAGTCACACTAGCCAAATGAGCATAGGTTGAGGATACGGTTGGGTTTGGTTAAACCATTTGCATTAGCGCGTTAGCTGCATGAGTCAAATGATCATATGCTGAGGAAAAGGGTTGGTTATAGGGTTATACTGCATACATTAGCATGCTAGCCACGCTCACCAATTGAGCACAGATTGAGGAAGGGGTTGGGTTGAGGGTTAGACTCTTTGCATTAGCACATTAGCCGCAATCGCCAAACAATCACAGGATGAGGGTATGGGTTGGGTGAAATGTTAAACTGGTAGCACTAGCACGCTAGCCATACTGACCCAGTGAGCGAAGGTTGATCTCAGCGGTCAGCTTGGCCTCGGCTAACAGCTCCTCTTGAGTTAGCGGCCGGTCGTGGTGCGCCCCTTTCCTACGCCGAGGAGCCACCTGCCTCTCCTGAAGCCTCAGGTACGTCAGCCGTGTGTGCTCTGTGGTAGACTGCCGCACTGACTTACGACCTACAGGGGGCGCCAGACAGCATAGACTGTAAACTAATGGCTAGAGCAGGAGATGATCACAGTGTTCCACAAGATCTATGGTCCCTATGAAGTTTTTCACTTCAATACAAAACAAAATGTATCCATTTGATGGAGTGTTACAGCAGGGTGGGCACATCATCATCTCAGATGGCCTCCCTCAAACTAGGCCCAAGACTACACAAAAAAAAAAAAAAAGTTATGAGGGGCCCTGAAAATACATAACAAACCCCAAATTATGGGATGGAACTCATACTTTCTATGAGGTCCTCCTGCAACTCCAGGGGTATGAGCCGGTCGACCTTGGCTCGCTCCGTTTTGCGGGGCTGTTCCGATGCCTTCTTTGGTTTAGGCTTAGGCTTCACCACCTTTATGGGCTCCTGGGGGCCGAGACATGATTCATTAATGTCAAATTGAGCATGTTCAAACCAAGACACTGAAATAAAATTCACTGATGTGAAACTGAGCATGTTCAAACCCAGTGATGACACATTTCCATGGTAGCACTTTCTCCAGGTCTAAACAAACTTTTCAAATGGAAACACCAGAGTAGGGTAAATGGATCAGCGTTATGTTCCAGAGTGTAGTGATCAATTGGAAAATCATACTTGCATATTTTATTACGTTTCTTATGATCCAACTCAAAAGAAAGATCCAGACATCCCTGATAAAGTAGCTACTAGCTAGCAATTTATTTTCTGCGAAACGCAACGAGACATGCGGATTGCCTGCAAACACCACGATTCAATGCATTGCAAGGATGAAAATCTGAATAATCAATTTGGGAAAAAAACTCTGCTTTTTCAGTAATTGTGTTTTGTTGTAACCTCATGTTCATTGTATTATGAAAGATGAATGGAAATAAACTGCAGATAATTTTTCAAATGGCAGTTATAGAATGTTTAAAGTGAAAAACCTCTGAAGCATTGAACACTGCTTAAAAAATGTTCAATCTAGCTGCCATTGCCACAGCACTGCAGGGCAGCAGTGACAACCATGCCATGGGTTCGATCCCCGGTTGTATCAGCCGGCAGTGGTCAGCAGCTTTTTCAGCGCAGTGCAAAATTGGCTTTGTGCTGCAGGGATGCAAATTGGGAAGGGACTGCCGGGTTGGGATATTAAAAATAGAGGCTTTGTTCATTGCTCAAGCGCCTCCTGTTGGCCAGCCGGTCGCTCATCGGCGAGATTCATTAATTCATTGACATCTAACTGAGCATGCTCAATTTAAACCAACAAAGACGTTTGTGGATTCAATCTGCACCAAACTGAACAAACTCAGACCAAGATACTGGCACATAATTTATCAATGTCAAACCAAGCATCCTCAGAACAAGGCACCAAATGATACAAAAGACCAACCTCCAAACTTCGTGACTGTAAAAATCTATTCAATTTTGATGATTTTGGCCGCATCTTTGTTTCGCAATAGCCACAAAAGGTTGCTCTTACGCTCCAAACACAAGAGATTGTTCACATCAAAGCTCTTCTAAGGAAAAACACCTTTTTTACTCTGAGGATAATGCAGCAATAGGTTAGTCTGTAATGTCTGAGATATATACTTGTTTTTAAATCACTTCCACACAGACAACCAGCTGCTTAATGAACGGAATTTCACATACATCCATCTGTACTTCGCACGTTAGCAGAGCGTTGCACTTGAGGACATATCAGCAGTGCAGAGCGTCCAGATTTGGACGTAAACCCCTGATCCCGTCACATCCCCACACTGCCTCTACACAACCCCTAGCATTCATCAGCATATTGAACCCTGCACATGCATAACATTAACCCATCAAAACCTACAGACCCATGTATGGGTCCTTCAAATACAACTACTGTATTCGAACCTACGGAACTTCAGGTCCATTTTAAATTCGACTGGAGATACCAAGGTTTCCAACGACTCAAAATATGTCCTGCTGAATTACAGGGAAGTCATGTACAACATTAAGATACTTCCATTTGATGTAATGTTGTGGCCATAAAAATATGGCATCTTGGCTTTGAATATTTCTCTCAATGCAAGTGTGATGTAGCGTCAGTGGAGCACAGAGATCAGCAGATACAGGCAATGTATGTGACATTGTCCCAAAATAGGAAAAGAAAAAAAAAAAAAAATTAATTGAACAAACTTAAGAGAACAGTGAGTGTTTAAGGGGTTCATTTTTGAGGACGTGTGCAGTCACTGCCCCAAACAAAGTCAGGATGCGCAATACAGCCTTCAAGCACACACCAATACGTGGGTGAAAGCAAGTATATAAGTTGACTATGGACAACAAAGAGTGTCTTTGCCGGCTTTTTGGATTCTGGAAGTTTCCTTTCTCTCGCGTGTCTTTATGTCTGAATACCTGGCAGTGTTGTCACATCTAGCAAAGAAACTGGGAAACAGCATAGAGACATGAACCTTCAGAGATTAAAAACAACAGAATACTGCCATAGTTACACCGGCGTGAAGATGATCAGATGTATTTAAGGATTGCCACATTACGCTTCCTAAAACAATCTTTTACAAATGGTTTCTTATTTAATGTTCATGATTTCCTTTACAGGACAAAACCATGAACAAAATAGAGTACATAAGATTATGAAGAATATCTGATCACTACCCATAGTAAAAACAGGAGTCAGTGACTGACAATTCACCCTCATCAGTAGTTTTATGGTAGAATAAGGGTAAACAAATCGGACCCCATTATTATCTTCATTAGCAGTGTCCAATCTTATGTGAAAAGGGCTGGAGTAGGAGCAGGTTTTTGTTTCAGCGACTGATTCAACTAATTAACAAATTAAATCAAGCAAGAGTTGGACAAGTTAATGAGATGCGGCTCCGCAGCACTCTAACAGAAGACGGCACTCAGCCCAGCCCCTTCCGGATAAGATCAGACAACCCAAGTCAACATTGCATGGCTATAACATACAGCAGCGGTAGCAAACACCATAACTGGAGATTAACCATCCTTTCATTTCAACCTTGATTCTGCTGATTATAAGCTAATTGCGATCTCTGGGTGTTGAGTGAGGTGCACTTTATTACAGTTGGGGCAAAAATGACAGGAAAGTAAATCTCCAAGTACTCGGTTGACCAGCCCTGGTTTAGCTGTTAAATGAGATGTGCTTTGATATGGTTGTAGTGAAAACCCAGAGGGCAGCAGATCTCCAAGAACAAACTTGGTTGCCGTGGAGACACAGGCTTGACGCAATCTAACCTTGTAGGCCTTGGTGACAACTCTTCTCTTCCTGCGCGGTTCATCCTCCTCCTGGTCACTGTCAGGTTCATCACCCTCGTCAATGTCGAAGTCACTGTCCACCTCATCCTCCGTGTCCGACTGATCGCCTTTGTACTCGTCATCTCCTGATTCCTAACCAGAATGGAAAAACACAATGTCCTCGGGTATTTTTACTGTCAACCACTGCAGTTTAGCTCAGAAGCAACAGCTTTAATGTAAAGATATTGAAATGGATGTGATGTGATCCATTAAGAAATAGGAAAGCAGTCGATTTTACACAACGACCTCAACCAAATACTTACAAACCACACAAGAAAATCAGAGATACAGCCATTTTATGGAAAACAAACTACTTAACTTATTGTAAACATTATATTGCAGACACTAAATGCTCAAAGTACGTATTATACGACCAATTCTTAACACTGAACATTTTAAAGTGAGGTTTGCTATCCGGTCACAGAAGCATAATAATCATTACATAAGTAAGTGATCCGTGACCGCGCATTTATATCCATATTTGGTGGTTCACGGTGCCAATTTTCTTGCGGTCATCAGTGCACAAGAGCATAGAGATGCCGTACAGAAAAAAAGCATGTCTGCATTCCCCACTTGATCAATCAGATGCAATAAATCCTCGTTAAGCCCAGGCTGATTAACCTGACAGCGGCGAGCTCGCACGCCTGTCAATCTTCTTGTCAGCAGAATGAGAGAAACAGCAGCAATCCGTTATTATACAGGATGGCCGGCTGCACTTTGGCATCATTACGGTCATTATTTAACACGACTAGCAAGCCAAAAATTTCACCCATGTAAGGAATGTTTGCGCATACATCATTGAATCCCCCGTAGGTCGTCTTGTAGAACTCATCTTCCTCTTCAGCATCCAATAATTTGGACATACGGTTCCCCGCCGTCTTGCGGGGAGCTCTACCGAAGGCTAGACTCATTTTGATCGATCTAAAAATGCATGTCGCAGGGAAAACAACCAATTAACATATATTACAAAATAATTCAATTACACATTATTCGAACATAATGCCTTCGTTACATTTAGCGACAAACGTTCGCATATGTGCGAGAAAACAGTACGCTTACTT
Organism: Gymnothorax reevesii; assembly: GCA_029721435.1. NCBI lineage: Eukaryota > Metazoa > Chordata > Actinopteri > Anguilliformes > Muraenidae > Gymnothorax > Gymnothorax reevesii. The sequence goes on along the minus strand of CM056577.1, from coordinate 126,238,252 downwards.
CGCTGATGCAGCCAATATGATCAGGTAAGTTACGCCGACGAACATTTCATTTAAGTGAGTCTGCACAGCCAACGTTAGTTACGTATAATGATGGCTAATGAGTTAAAGCCGGATGACGGACGGCTCAGAGTTAGAGAAAATAACAGAAGTATTTTGAAAATACAAATATATCTTACCAGAAAGTCATAGAATGAAGAAGAACCCCAACTCTGAATCAGTATGTACTAGAAACAGAAAATTTCGCGCTGATCATTGTTCGTTTCTGTACCTAGAACAGCGCGGCCATTATCCTTCTTCTTCGTCTCTATCGAGGCTACTATGAGAAGACGTACCCCACCTACAGTGCTGGAATGAAAACTGCAAGACAACGAAATTTTTCTTCGTCGCCTGGGTGCTACACCTTAATTTAAAGGACCAGTGTGTAAGATTTAGGTAGTCAATCTGGCTAAGTAATTGGCAGGAATGGAATATAATATTCAAAAGTACATTTTCATCAGTGAATTGTTCCCTGAAAATAAGAATTATAGTGTTTTCTTTTCTCCAGAATAAGCCCTTTATATCAGCAAAGAGAGCGGGTCCTCTTCCACGGAGCTCGCCATTTTGCACCACCATGTTTCTACAGTAGCCCAGCACGGGAAAACAGTAAATCAATAAAGCACTGACACGAGAGCGCGCCTTACGCGTTTTTGCAAGTTTTGCGGGCACCGTAGGCAGGACCGTCGCAGAGGGGGTGCGAGGCCTTGTGCCTACTTGATGCCAGGCCCTGCTCACGTGCAAGCGCATTAATCATGTCAGGCTGCAAGCACATAGCTGTTATACCCAGAGAAATAAAATGCATTTTTAGACTAAAACAGCATCATTGTGGCAATAATTTCAACTATGATTTTTTTTTATATCATAAACTTTCAAAGGTAAAAATAAGAGTGTTCAGGTGAACATGTGTCGCCTGCGAAGCTTTAATTTGGAGTGTGACTACCAACTGAAATTGTGACTACCGGACAGACAGACAGACGGACAGACAGACGCCGGACAAAGTGATCCCTATGTGCCGCTATGCTTCGCAGGCGACACAAAAAACAACTGCACAATGCTTGGCTTTTATCATCAAATCAGCTCAGCTTTCACTTTATATTGGCATGTTGAAGTATGACAGTGCGTCATGAATTACAATTCAACAAACGCTACGTAATACCTAATGGCTCACACTCACTGGTGACAATCACTTATTTTGACTCATTTCTATGGAAAAATCAACAAAGGCATAGTATCCGCTGACAAACGCAACAGTTAACATTTGATTACCATGCCGTATATTTTCTCATACTAGTCAGTCACAAACGCTGTGCTGCAGTATAACTTTAAAACATCCCCAGATAGCAAAACTCTTCTGGTCCATATCCGGCCCACACCTAACATGTTCATCTGGCCTAATCCGGCCCACAAACCGCATGGAATGATGGCACTTGGGCGCTCCACTCCTGTTTGCCAGAACTTGGCCACAGTCAAGCCATCACTATGCCAGATGTCAGCCAAGAACACATGATGCAGCAAATGTGGGCCAGTTTTGGTTCACTAACAGACTGACAATTGTCACTCTGCCAAATATTTGCCAATTGTGGGCCATATTTGCTCTGTAATATTCGGGCCTAGTTCAGCATCTATCACATGGGCCACTTTAGGCTCACATCTATTTTGTCCAGGCCAAAAGAATGGCAAAAGTGCCGGATCATTGCCTGATGTGGCCCACATCCGTATGCAGTCTGGGTCAGATTCCCGCTCACCATTCATTGATTAGGTGACGGTCACTTTCCATGTCTTTTGGGCTGCAAACTCAGCAATTAAATCCTTATAATCCAGCCTGGATGCAACGTCTTTTTCAATAAACAGAAGGGCGAGCCTGCATAGTCTCTCCTGCGACATGGAGGCCCGAACATGGTTTTAAATAACTTTGAAATGCTTCGCTACCCCGATGCCAATTATTGATTTCATCAATAAGACTCTGAGAGCAATCTCACAGTTAGGGTAGGTGAGTGAGCAGCGAGACAGAGCATGTTACGTATGACGACATAAAAAAAAAAAATCTGGGTCAGCTTTTATCGAGATGAAGTGGTAAATAATGAAACTGACAGAGAAAATTGTCATTTAAGGAGCATGATGAGTCAAGTGCAGTGATGTAAAATATGTAAGCTATTAACTTAAAAAAAAATAAAAATCACACACCAGCCGTGAGGCCCCCTAAAGGCGCGAGGCCCTGTGCGGTCACACACTTCACACAGCCCTTGCGACGGCTCTGTCATAGGTTCTCTGAGAAAAGGAATGATCAGTTTGTTGCAATCTATAATCTCAGCACTAGATGGTTCTAGATCTCACATGCTGGTCCTTTTAAACAGCAGAATTATCTTTCAGACACGGAATTCATTATGAAGCAGATGAGAAAATTAATAAGTATTAAGATATTATATTTGTGACAGTCCGTGCTGTCTGTTAACCTCTTAACTGTCACCTGCATTTTCTCACATTTGGTCCCAATTGGTACCACATTTCAAATCACTGCTCCCACATACAGTGGTTTGATAATGGGGACTGACAAGTTTCATTGCACTCAAGTATGTGGTGTCAATGTTGAGAAATTGATTTATTGCATTAGTTATGACTGAAATAGGGGAAAAAAAACGTGGGTAGAAATGAAATCCTGAGCGTCTAAGCTTTAAAATGGTATATCATTTGCCAGGATTGATTAAGGATTTCAGTCATAGTTTACAAGGATTCAAAATTTATTTGAAAATTCCTATGGGCCCTGATTAGGGCCTAGTGACTGTTGAGAGTGTAACCCTGCTCTTATTTTGAGCGTATGACTTTACCCAGCAGATGGCGCCAACACTCCACATCTAACGGCATGACAACGAGTGCGCTGTTCTCAAGATTTGCCAGTCATCCTGCAAAAGCATTTTCAAAATGACCTTTACCGACGACTAATCTCAAAAATTCACTTCTCGGCAAGCGAGCACAGAAAACCACCAATTCATACTGATTGGTGACGACGTCTCGTAGGAACAAATGGTAAACGGGCAGCCCCCTTTTTATCTTAATCAATTACCTATCCAGATATGACATGGCCAAATCTCAATACACCAGGGGTTCCCCAGCATCGCCATAATTACCTTCATCAAAGGTATTGTTTTACCTTTAGTATGTGGGTAAGTTTGTTGGTTAGCAAAATTACAGAAAAAGTTATGGGAAGATTTTTTAAATAAAATTCTTACTAGAAGTGTATCTTGGCCTAACCTAGAAGTGATTTCATTTTGGGAGTGATCCAGATCAAATTCTGGATCCCGAATTTTATTTTACGTGTGCGGTGGAACGTAATAACGCTACTAGTATATTCCCCAGACGTGGGGGGGGCGTTGGGAGAGGTATGCGCTTTCTGAGTGCTCTTGTTCAGATCATTTGTCACGCCCACGTTTTTCTGCACAAGAGCACAAACTAGACAGCCTGAAGACATATTTTAGAATTAGGAGATGGCATCAGGTTGCTCTGTGAGAGGAAGACAAGCTGGCGGATGAAGGGTGATACGCTGGGAAATGCTCCGCTGGGCAGCCCTGACTTCGGGATGCAAGTGACACCAGTTTGACGGAGCTGTTTTGGCAGCACGAGGGGTCCCTTCATTATGTTAGGCAGGCGGTGTTAATATTGCAGCTGATCAGTGCATGTGTGTGAGCATGTGCCACGTTGAACCATCCAGGGAGCGTCACTGCCTCATGCCTATTGGACAATGGGATGACTGTCCTCCTGAGGATAACACTCGCTTACGCTGTGAATACCAGCGACTAAAACAGCCCACATTTATGTTCAAGTGACAGATTCCCTTTATGAGAGCAGCTAAGAAATTGAAATGGCTTAAATGCATGGCGCGAAAGCTCGCTGGGTCGGTGGTCAGGGCGGTTGGGCGGGCATGTAAAACTGCAGAATTTCCCACAAGAGACTGGTGTTCAATTCCCAGTGTTGTGAGGTCAACATTTCACAGGGCGAGACGCCACTGTCTTTTAAAAGGACTGACAGTCTGTTCTAAAAAGCCAAATTGCCTTTCTCTAACCCTGAATGCTAAATTAACCCCAACCCTAACTCTAATGGAAACCAAATCTTAACCGTCAGGGTGGAGTAAATTTACTTGAGGCCACAATGCCTTTTCCAACTGCTTGTTTTCGAGGGCACAAAGCTTCTGTTACTTGCAGTAATTGAGAAACAGACCTCATATGCTATTAGACATGCTGTCATGGGTTATATTTGAGGGTATGAATAAATGACCTTTGTTGTCAAGTAAGCTGGAGGATACACTGGAGTTGGGATAAACTCCAGTTCAATACCCCGGCCCCTCCCCATGTCCCTGAGCAGGAACAATTGGGTAGGCTAACAGATGACCAAACTCCAAGAACCTTTTCCTGAGTACCTGAACAACATTCTCAGAGAAAGCACTTTACTCTGGGGTATAACCAGTAGGGCGCCGCCTAGAGGTTACCCCAGTAACATTACAACAATAAACCCAGGTCCCTACTCACAACACAGCACTGCCACCCCCAGATACCATCTCAGCAGATCTTACGGGAGCGTTGCTAGCGTGCTGTAAGCACTGGTACTGATCAACACGCTCTGAGCAGCAGCAGTGCTTTCCGGTGACTTTTCAGGAACGCAAAAGATATGAGAACCACGTCGAATGAAACTGGGAGAGCCACGCAAAAATGCTCTCCAGCGGCATTTTCGGACTTTATTGACAAGAAGTCAAAGCTACGTGAGGGAAAGTCAGAGCTGAGAGCACAGTCTCATGGTTTACATACCAAGATACCTGCAGCTTATTTTTGGTTGTTAAAGAGATGGCATCTAGGAAATGTTTGAGTCAATGATCAGACTACAACATCGAGCAGAAAGAGTGTATATTTGTGGTGAGGTTGAAAAAAGAAACAAAATAGCTCTTCTCACCTCAGTCTTTTTAGAACAGCGACAGCCAATACAGTTTATAGAGATCAACTGCCCTGTACATTCTCACTCCAGACATGACACAGAGCACCTCAGTACACAGCCAGAGATGTGTTTTTATGTTGTTCTTTAGTCTAATCAGAAGAGCCAGACAAAGGCTGGAACGAAAACTTGCTGGACGGCAGATCCTCAGGAGTCATCTCCCACTGTTGCCAAACATTTTCTGACTAGACATCATAATTATACTCCATTTTGTCCTTCCAATTGAAGAATGACTGATTTTGAGTTTGTGATGGGGAAAAATGGTTTGGGGTCATTCAGCGTAAGTCACTGATCTATAAAATCTGTTGGTGTAACATCTCCATACCCCTCAGTTTTTGCATGAGATTTTAAATTTAAATAAGTGTCCATCAATTGGTTGCCTGTAGCACTCAATCCCATTTGAGAGAAAAATAAATAAATAAAATAAACAGAGCACACGGTGGAGAAAAATTACTTTGGCCAGGGATCACCAAATATGGACCTCAATCCCAAGTCCAGCCCAAATTTTCTTTTCTCTCAGGAAAGGTGCGAGTGCCTCCGACTGTCCTAATTGTCTTTACACCTGACTGTAAAAGGACCGTGAAAAAGCACAAGGCCAGAGAATAAACACTTGCAGAGGTCTGTTTTTTTTTTTTCCCCTCCATGCAGGTAATGTTATGATCCTTATGCAGTCCGCCAGGTGTTTACTTTCAAAATTCACATGGTGGGGCCGTCCCGCCCGACATCATGCGCTGTCAGACCAATATCGAAAGTTATGCGGCCCGAATTGCGCGGAAACAGAGCCGCACAGCTGGTATGGCTTGATGTGGGCGTATGCAGATAGTCTACTTGGGAATTTTTTATTTTATTTTATTTTATTTATTTATTTTTAACTTTCTGCAAAGGAAACAGACTGGCTTGTTTTTTTCCATTGAAGGAATTACAGGTACCAACAGATTGAAATGTTCAGCCAGAAATAAAAAGCGGAGTGGACAGTCCTAGTTAATGTCAGGTTTAACGAAAGCGGGGATAGCGAGGTCTAGGTGAGCAAATAACGCCAAACTGTTTGTTTTAGAAACGGCCACTAGATGGCTACACCACGAACATGGTAGTAGTAACCCGAAAGAAAACTAATAGGATCATCACTAGCTTGCAGAAAATTACTGCTAAAAGCCAGCCTTTTCTGATCAAGCCGGTTTAATCAGAATTTATCACTTTTTACAGGTCAACCAGCTGTACACCAGTTGACCATAGTTCACCATATCAGCCCAAATTTATCCAATCAGAGACCAGCATCTATTGGCCACCGACCAGTGCTGACCTGAAAAAAGTGTTGAAAACCATCTTCAGCCGTTACATAAACTGTTTGAAAGCAGCTGAGTAACCCAATAATTAGCAACAGGGAAGGGATAAAGCCAACGGTTGTTCAGAGAGACACTACACAATATAATCAAGCCACTGTTCTCAGCGAGAATGTGGGCAGTGCCCTATTGCCATGCCAACAGTAGGGCGATACACTGAAAAGTGCTGTGCCCAGTGCTCACACTCAAATAACCAGTTATAGAAGTCTGACCAAGTGTAAACCAGCCAGGGCTGGCAGAGGCTATGCTCATATATGCACAATGCAGGTACACACACATTCTAGCGCTCACACGAAATGAGCAAATGCACTCCCAGGCACTCCTGCAAAAATGCAAAACTACGCACACACACACACACACACACTGACTCTCACACTCTATTGCCTTCAACTACAGCTCTGCAGCTCGTAGCTCAAGAGACCGGTGATGGTGCTTCGCCAGTGCACCACCAAGCTAATATAACTAGCATTCTGACAGAGCAGAAATTACACAGCTCTGTAATGCAATTACTCCTTATGGTCAATTAAATAGGAGAAAACAGGATGAATGGGGTCACGGTCCAAGGTGCTTAGTCTAGAGTCATATCTGTTGAAATCGTAAAAGAAAAATGTGCAAGTACATGCCCACGCAATGGCAGCTGGTCGCATGGAGGTTTCAGCCAGCACCCATAAACCCCTCCATGTTCTCTAAATCACTCCATGCTAGCAAATGTTCCTGCTAACGTTTTTCAAAGGGCCTCTTTGATACAGACCAGCGTGTTTTCAGTGGAGCTGCCGGGGTCATATAAAGGTGAAAAAAATGACAACAAACACTGAAAGTCAGAACGGGTTTGAGTATATGTGTGTGTGTGCTTGTTGTTCATGTTCTAGTCTGAGTCTTCGTGTGCATGTGTATGCATGAGTGTGTATTGGTGCATGCATGTGTGTGTGAGTGTGTTTGTGTGTTTTTAGAGTGAGTGCATTTGATTGTGTGCATGTGTATACACATGTGAATGTAATTGTGGGTAAGTCTGTGTATATGTGCGCTTTTTTTTTAATTGTGTGTGCGTGTGTGTTGTGTATGTGATTGTCTGCATGTGCATATGCGCATGTATGCAATGGTGGGAAAGGACGTGTACGTGTACGCATATGTACGACTGTGAGCGTGTTTTTAGAGCACCTGCTGTCTCCCATAGACCTGTTCTTTCCCGTTGTAGTTTCAACAAAAGGTCGAGCATTCCGAAGTGAGTCATGTGACTAGCCTCCCACGCTCCCCACCCCCACTCATGCGGTATGGGCAGAGCCAGCGTGTCTGAATCATTAAACGACAGGATTGGCTTACAGCAGGCCTTTGATGTCTGAAGCACACGCGGCACAATAATCCCTGTAGGAGGAGAGCGAGCACAGCGCTCGCCATGGCTGCGGCACAGAAACTCAGGCCTACAAGCACTTTAAATGAATTTAACAATTCATTTATTTGTCAGTGAATAGTTCAATAGTGCATGTCTCTCAGCTCTTAACTTCAGTGACAAAAAGAGAAGTGTTGCGCGCACCTAAATCCTCCTCTCAAAATTCTGCTTGCTTTTGTTTATTTTGCAGCTGACAAAAAAAGAGAGAGAATGAACTAAAAAATTGAAATGGGCCTCCCCCCTTCCTCAATATCCCTCCAGGGTTGGCATGTCTTTTTTCTGTTAGTCACATGATCGCCAAAATCTCATTAAGCCACTGTGGGGTGGATTTTGTTGGAACGTTTTTTTTTGTTTTAGTTGTACATAAAGGTTCCAGAACTCTATTGCTTTAACCCTGCGGGCAGCCATTGTAACATCAGCAATGGAATGTTCTGAGCGTTCTATTCTAATCCCTTGTTTTCAGACACTGGAGGTAATTGTTACGAAATTGCATGTCTCCTTTAGAACATTACAATCGCATTTTCATGACCCTGCACGCCCAAAATGTGGGAAATCTGCACGCAATGACGACAATCCAAAAATCCAACCAATAGCTTTGACCTGCACTTAGTAATGCGTCGTTAATACCTGCAGGACCTGTCCTTTACCACATCATAAGCGATGAGAGGCAGGAATCAGCTGAGAACTGAACTGCATCTGTTCTCAGTAATGGGTGGGGCTGGTACGCTTGATGACTTAACCATGACCAGTGGTTTCACCGCAAAGCATTGTGGGAGTATGTCAAGGCTGACGGCACACGTTGCCAAGACTTTGACTAAACACTAAACAAACCAGTCAACGCCTGGGAAACATGAATAACAGCAATTCTACAAAGATTCTGAGGGTTTCAGGCAGTAATTCTAGACAGTCATATCGCTTCACACCTTTAGCTGTTTGCTATTAATTTTTTAATCAAGGCTTGAGTCTGACTTCTTTTTTCCAGTAACTCATTCAGAGAGGTTTATGCACATTTGATCAGACTCAGCCACTGAGCGGAATAGAACACATATCTCTCTCTTCTACCTCTTTTCTTCAATTATTCATCCCTTCATTCTTTCTATTTCTTCTCCTCCCCTCCCCTCCCTCACTTTATCCCTCTATCCTACCAGCCATCTACCCTTCCCTTCTGCTGTACTTTCCTCTGCGTTTATACTCGGTAAATCTCTGGGGGAAAAGCTTGACAAAGCTTGTCTTAAACAATGGCCGCAAAGCTCATTTTGTCTGAGTAAGTGACATTCGGCCTTGTGCAGCCTCCCGGTGAGAGCGCATCATTTCTACTCAATAACTCTGACACTTCATTAGTATCCCTGCGGTGCTTTCCTTCGCTGGGCTTATTCTACGGCTGAGCGTGTGTGTGGGCGCTGCTAAGCCCAGATCAGCACTGAGAACTTCTGAGTAGGAGTGCTGATCTGGAAAAATTCACTTTAATTGGTTTATTGGTTCATAAAAACATTTTATATTCACCAATAAAAGCAGAAACTCAAAACAAAACACATTCCAAAATACAGCCATGCAACAAACCCAGAGCGACAGCAGGAGGAGTGTAATTTTAATGCCCCTCCCCCGAGGCATTCTGGATTCACGGCCCGCAGCCCTCACCTAATTAATCAATTAACACCTCTGTGCTCCCTCTTAATTAGCACACCAGGCTGTCCTCAGCTGAGTGTCTTTCCTTTGTCCATATAAGCCGTTGCTGTCCCCACACTGGCAGGTGTCCGTAGTTTGCGGCAGCACTGAGTTGACAGGACTCCATTTTTGTGGTCCCCTCTGAAGTTTTGTATGAGTGTTATTCATTCACTTCATCTATTTAATAAATCTACGCTCCTGCACTTGGGTCCTTCCCATTTCCCATCCCTCTCATGGTGCCTCGTTAACATCTTTGAGCACCAGGTAATCACAGAAGAAAACTAATGATCAAGCGAAATGAACCTCAGAATAAGTGCCTGTCGTACAACATAATGCAATCAAAAGTAATTAAAATTTTTGCTCAAAATAATGAAGACAATAGTACAATCAACACTAGGATCAGTTTTTTTTTTTTTTTTTTTGTCCTTTCACAGTGGAGGTGGGCAGGGGAAACTGGTCTAAGATCAGTCTTTTTGTGACAGCTGGTGCCAGGGCAGGGAGAGGAATGGAGTTCAGCCATCTTGATGAGGTCAGATTCCTCCACACAAATGAGTAACTGTCAGTGTAGAGAACTGATGGTGGCATCTAACGGGAGTGACCAAAATTTTGGGTTTCTGTATCCATTCATCAATCCTTTACCTGGACCACTTATTTCTGTGCCGGCTTTCTGGCACCATGGACCATTCATTCGCGTCCCTCATACCAATGGGCAAAAGAGAGTCTAACTTGAGGTAATCTCACAGTGCAAACCTCCGCCAAGGCAGCACAGTCGAAATCTTGCTGAGTGAAAATGGCTCATAAGAAATTTAAGGATCGTTTCCGTCCCTGATGCGAAATCAATCAACCCACAAAATTTGAGTGATATCGGTGGGAGCGAAGTTCGGTTATCGTGTGTCATAGGATTTCAAGATGGCTGCCGTGGCTGCAACAGGTCTCAGAAAAGTTGGGACACAGGCAAAAAAGGGCTGAAAAAGCAATTAATATATAAGAGAATCAGCTCAAAGAACATTTAGCAAGTAATTAAGTTAACTGGCATCAGGTGCGTGACATGATTGGCTATAAAAGGGATGTCTTAGAGAGGCTGAGTCTCTCAGAAGTAAAGATGGCCAGAGGCTCTCCAACCTGTGAAGGCTTGTGTAAAAAAGAATTATGGAATACTTTAAAAACAATGTTCCTCAATGTCAAATTGCAAAGGCTTTGAAGGTCTCATCATTGGCAGTACATAACATCATCAAAAGATTCAGAGAAACTAGAAAATCTCTGAGCCTGAGGAACAAGGTCGAAAACCTTTACTGGATGCCTGTGATCTTCGGGCCCTCAGACGCCACTGCATCACTCACTGACGATTCTTTCATTGACATTACTAAATGGGCCCAGGAATACTTCAAGAAACCACTGTCTGTAAACACAGTCCGTTGTGCCATCGACAGATGCCGCCTAAGACTCTATCAGGCAAAAAGGAAGCCATTGTTGAGCATGATCCAGAAGCGCCACCGTGTTCTGTGGGCCAAGGCTTATTCAAAATAGACTGGAGCAAAGTGTCCTGTGGTCAGACGAGTCCAAATTTGACATTCTTGTTTTAAATCATGGGTGTCGTGTCCTCCAGGTTAAAGAGGAGAAAGACCACCCCTCCTGTTATCAGCGTTCAGTTCTAAAGCCAGCATCTCTGATGGTATGGGGATGCATTAGTGCATATGGTGTGGGACACCGGCATGTTTTAAAAAGCACCATGAATGCTGAAAGGTATATAAAGGTTTTAGAGCAACATATGCTCCCCTCCAGATAACATCTATTCCAGGGAAGGCCTTTTGTATTCCAGCAGGACAATGCAAAACCACATACTGCAGCTATTACAACAGCACGACTTTGTAGTAGAAGAGTCTGTGTGCTGAACTGGCCAGCCTGCAGTCCCGGTCTTTCACCGATTGAGAACATTTGGAGCATAATTAAACAAAAAGTCTGTCAAAGGAGACCTAAAACTCTCCAGCAGCTGGAAGCCTGTATTAAACAAGAGCGAGATCAAATTCCAATGGCTAAACTCAAGAAACTTGTCTCCTAGATGCCCCGACGCCTCCACTATGTGTTAAAAAGAAGAGGGGATGCTACAACATGGTAAACAGGCCCCTGTCCCAACTTTTTTAAGACCTGTAGCAGCCATCAAATTTGAAATGAGCTCATTTTGTGGATAAAATTGTTACATTTTTCAGTTTCAACACTTGCTCTGTTATCTCTGTTCCATTGTGAATAAAATACTGGCTGGTGTGATTTGAAATTCATTGCGTTTTGATTTTATTCACAATTTACATTTTGTCCCAACAATTTCAGAATTGGGGTTGTACATAAACTTACTGAGAACTGTCACTCAAAAAGAGAGCTGGGGCATTCCAGCATTTAGTGAGTGACGTAAGAATTGGGAAACTGACATGAATTAACAGGTTCCAGTTCCTCCACTTGTTCGCATGACTTGGTTCATAATGATTAGAGTTGAGGGTATTTTCATTCATAATTGGAGAACCAGGTTTGTCGTACAACTCTTCAGTTGTGTCACTATCTGAATTTTCACAAAAGTCACTGTAAATATCACACTGGAAGTTAGGTAGTGTTGTATTGACTCTGTAAAGCCCAATGCAACCTGAAAATTTGTCGAAAGCTGTTTTAAAATGTCATTGAGAGTCAGAACATCTTGCCCTTAAATTTGTCTTATGTAGGGCGAGAAGTTTTGACTAGCCACGAACATTGCAAATCTTGTGTTTGAAAGAGAATTAAGAATAAATATTTCTCTGACACAGTTTACATGATTGCTCTTGAACTCTTTCCAAAGTCGGATTAAAATGTGATATTTTACTATTTAAACTAAGAACCGGTATGGATTGCACGCTCCGAAACAAAACAATTCCCTGCTTATATAAGGTCATTAAGTTCTTGCTGTCATAAGCAACAGTGAGATATTTGTATGCTTCCAGAGGGTTGAGGGGTATATATATATATCTTAATTTTTAGTTTTAGTCTTTTCATGAGTCTTAATTTCTTGCAGGAATACTGGGTAGCATTTTGCTAAAAATGTATGGACTCGTGTAAAAATAATACCTCTCAATTATTACTTATGACCCACTTGACACAAGTAGCAGTGTCTTTATCGCCAAAGACCCTCCTATCTGCTTGTAGTTTGTTTTTTACTTTGCACAGAATGTTTCTGGAAGCCAGCCATGGGCAGTGGGTATGTAATTCAAAGTCAATAACAGCGTGCAGGGTATGAGGGCAGGACTTTTGGAGATGCAAATTTCCAAGAGGAAGCTATGAAAATGACGGACACACTGCAGAAAATGTCGGAAATATAGTGAGGGGAAACATCAAGAGAAAAAGTATTTTTTTCAAACCTAGAGTAAATTTGGGGTTGGCCTTCACCCACAAGCAAACATTAAAGGAGATGACGTGGATTTCGAGCGACACAAAATTGTCCTGTTTTGTGTTGGTTAGCTTAGTTAGCTTACTAGCTAAGGTATGTGCTTTTCCTTTAGAAAACGTGTTACATTCCAAAAATAGTAGCTAGCTAGCAGTGTGACTTTACATGCAAGCAGAGTGTGTACACACTTAGTCCTACTATCAACCAATTCAGGGCTACATGTCTAATGAGCATGTCACTCAAAAAGCTAGCTGACGACATCTAACAGTAACAGTAACAGTAAGTAACAGTAATTTTGAGATTACTGGCTAAAATTTTGTTTGCGCTAGCAACCTAAGGCTTGTACAGTATGATAGTGTGTGTATGTAGCTCATAGCACAGCTTGAATTATGGTCGGGGAGTGCACTTCAAATGTGCACTTTTAAAGTTGTGTTTTCAAACAGCTACAGACAAATCCTTCTCAGTATACCATTAAAGGTCTTCTGCCAACGAAAATTTAAATTTGATATATGTTCTGGGGAGTTACTATTTTAGCCACTTTGCCAGTTCTTACGGCCAGCCTCCAAAAATCGGGAAAAAAAAGGAGTATGCATGATCACGTGAACCCGTGATGTACACTCGGGAACGTACCTCACATTTTTATGGTTGGCGGTGTGTATTTGTGCAATATTTTTTCTCTTAAATTTGCTTCAATACTTGAAATGCCAGGTTGGTGCATCGTGGGGG